>JAWQFJ010000786.1:7500-50000 GCA_034096865.1 Theodoxus fluviatilis | reverse complement strand
TTATTATTATTATTATTATTATTATTATTATCCCTCCAGGTTTCCTGGAGGTCCTACAGACTTTATCTGTCTGTCTGTCTGTGTATCTGTCTGTCCCGACTTAACGGCTGATATCTCAAACACTACTGGACGGATTTCCTTGACATTTTGCACACTAACTGGAAGTTAGGTCCGATTGAATGTATCAAATTTTCAGAATCGAGGCTTGAAAAGAAAGTGGGTTTTCAAGGTCGTAAGCTCGAAAGCACCTCCCTAAATACTCGATTGATGGAATGGCGAAATTGCAAAATGTGTGACGTCATCAATAACGTGACGTGATTTTATGTGCATGTCTGTCTCTCTGTCGCGACTTAACGGCTGATTTCTCAAAAACTACTGGACGGATTTCCTTGGCATTTTGCACACCTACTGGAAGTTAGGTCCGATTGAATGAATCAAATTTTCAGAATCGAGGTTTGAAAAGAAATTGATTTATGTAGGTCGTAAACTCGAAACCACCACCCCCCCCCCCCCCCCCCTGAGATTTCAATTGACGGAATAGCCAGTGTGGTCAGAGTTATCTTTTCCTACTAAAACTAAAACTCTTTTTTGTTTCAACTGTGCAGTGTGCGAGTGTTGGAATGCTTTGTATGAATGTAGACTTTTCATTGTAAACGCAATGAGCTTGCCTATTAGGGAAGGTATGGGCGTATAAGTAGTCTGTATTATTATTTATTTATTATTATTATTATTATTATTATTATTATTATTATTATTATTGTTATTATCCCTCCAGGTTTCCTGGAGGTCCTACAGACTTTATCTGTCTGTCTGTCTGTGTATCTGTCTGTCCCGACTTAACGGCTGATATCTCAAACACTACTGGACGGATTTCCTTGACATTTTGCACACTTACTGGAAGTTAGGTCCGATTGAATGTATCAAATTTTCAGAATCGAGGCTTGAAAAGAAAGCGGTTTTTTAAGGTCGTAAACTTGAAAGAACCTCCCTAAATAGTCGATTGTTGGAATGGCGAAATTGCAAATGTGTGACGTCATCAATAACGTGACGTGATTTTATGTGCATGTCTGTCTCTCTGTCCCGACTTAACGGCTGATTTCTCAAAAACTACCGGACGGATTTTCTTGACATTTTGCACACTTACTGGAAGTTAGGTCCGATTGAATGTATCAAATTTTCAGAATCGAGGTTTGAAAAGAAATTGATTTATGTAGGTCGTAAACTGAAACACCCACCCCCCCCCCCTGAGATTTCAATTGACGGAATAGCCAGTGTGGTCAAACAGAGTTATCTTTTCCTACTAAAACTAAAACTCTTTTTTGTTTCAACTGTGCAGTGTGCGAGTGTTGGAATGCTTTGTATGAATGTAGACTTTTCATTGTAAACGCCATGAGCTTGCCTATTAGGGAAGGTATGGGCGTATAAGTAGTCTGTATTATTATTATTATTATTATTATTATTATTATTATTATTATTATTATTATTATTATTATTATTATTATTATTATTGTGCGTGAATGAGTACGAATGCTGCAATGCACATGTCTGGGGTGAACATCTATAATACACCTCCTCCTCTGTGTGACTGTGTGAGTGTTAATTCAGCGTCTATGACATGCCAAAGCAAAACAAAACATGTCATAATAGGAGCTTCCTGAACCTATC
This sequence comes from Theodoxus fluviatilis, assembly GCA_034096865.1. Classification (NCBI taxonomy): domain Eukaryota; kingdom Metazoa; phylum Mollusca; class Gastropoda; order Cycloneritida; family Neritidae; genus Theodoxus; species Theodoxus fluviatilis. Next base: position 48,335 of record JAWQFJ010000786.1, on the reverse strand, counting down.
CATCATGTTTAAAATATATGGTCGATTGTTTCCTGGGCCGATAGCTTGCAAGGGGGTTTACGGAAAAGAACGTTATAAATGCTTTACAAACACTCCGTCATATCAATTCTCTAATGGCTCAGCTGGTAGAGCGTTGGACTCTTGGTCATGCATGACCAGGTTCGATTCTGCGCTGAAACGTTTTTTCTCTCTCTTTTTTCGAGAGGTTGTGGGTTCGAACCCGACCTGGTTTTTTGTGTTTTTGTGTGTGTGTTTTTCCCCCTCTTTTCTCGAGAGGTTGCGGGTTCGAACCCGATCTTTTTATTTTTTTTTAATATGCCAAAACCTGGAGGTTCAGCGCCAGCGGTTTTTATCTGTCTGTCTGTGTGTCTGTCTGTCCCGACTTAACGGCTGATATCTCAAACACTACTGGACGGATTTCCTTGACATTTTGCACACTTACTGGAAGTTAGGTCCGATTGAATGTATCAAATTTTCAGAATCGAGGCTTGAAAAGAAAGTGGTTTTTTAAGGTCGTAAACTCGAAAGCACCTCCCTAAATACTCGATTGATGGAATGGCGAAATTGCAAATGTGTGACGTCATCAATAACGTGACGTGATTTTATGTGCATGTCTGTCTCTCTGTCCCGACTTAACGGCTGATTTCTCAAAAACTACTGGACGGATTTCCTTGACATTTTGCACACTTACTGGAAGTTAGGTCCGATTGAATGTATCAAATTTTCAGAATCGAGGTTTGAAAAGAAATTGATTTATGTAGGTCGTAAACTCGAAACACCCCCCCCCCCCCCCCCCCCTGAGATTTCAATTGACGGAATAGCCAGTGTGGTCAAACAGAGTTATCTTTTCCTACTAAAACTAAAACTCTTTTTTGTTTCAACTGTGCAGTGTGCGAGTGTTGGAATGCTTTGTATGAATGTAGACTTTTCATTGTAAACGCCATGAGCTTGCCTATTAGGGAAGGTATGGGCGTATAAGTAGTCTGTATTATATTATTATTATTATTATTATTATTATTATTATTATTATTATTATTATTATTATTATTATTATTATTATTATTATTATTATTGTGCGTGAATGAGTACGAATGCTGCAATGCACATGTCTGGGGTGAACATCTATAATACACCTCCTTCTCTGTGTGACTGTGTGAGTGTTAATTCAGCGTCTATGACATGCCAAAGCAAAACAAAACATGTTATAAAAGGAGCTTCCTGAACCTATCCATCATGTTTAAAATATATGGTCGATTGTTTCCTGGGCCGATAGCTTGCAAGGGGGTTTACGGAAAAGAACGTTATAAATGCTTTACAAACACCCCGTCATATCAATTCTCTAATGGCTCAGCTGGTAGAGCATTGGACTCTTGGTCATGCATGACCAGGTTCGATTCTGCGCTGAAACGTTTTTCTCTCTCTTTTTTCGAGAGGTTGTGGGTTCGAGCCCGACCTGGTTTTTTGTGTTTTTGTGTGTGTTTTCTCGAGAGGTTGCGGGTTCCAACCCGATCTTTTTTATTTTTATTTTTAATATGGCAAAACCTGGAGGTTCAGCGCCAGCGGTTTTTATCTGTCTGTCTGTGTTTCTGTCTGTCCCGACTTAACGGCTGATATCTCAAACACTACTGGACGGATTTCCTTGACATTTTGCACACTAACTGGAAGTTAGGTCCGATTGAACGTATCAAATTTTCAGAATCGAGGCTTGAATAGAAAGTGGTCTTTTAAGGTCGTAAACTCGAAAGCACCTCCCTAAATACTCGATTGATGGAATGGCGAAATTGCAAAATGTGTGACGTCATCAATAACGTGACGTGATTTTACGTGCATGTCTGCCTCTCTGTCCCGACTTAACGGCTGATTTCTCCAAAACTACTGGACGGATTTCCTTGACATTTTGCATACTTACTGGAAGTTAGGTCCGATTGAATGTGTCAAATTTTCAGAATCGAGGTTTGAAAAGAAATTGATTCATTTAGGTCGTAAACTCGAAAGCACCTCCCTAAATAGTCAATTGATGGAAAAGCCTAATCGAGTCAAACAGAGTTATCTTTTCCGACTTTCACAAAACAGTGGCTTCTTCGTATGTTGAACGTCTACGTTGAACAAATACTTTTCCGTCTGCATTTCTCGTACTGGCACAACTTGGTGACTTAAAGAAGTCGCTCCACTCCACGTCTACGATATCATTGTACAATTTGTAAGCCTCTATTAGGTCACCACAAATCCTTCTTCCCCTCAGTGAGTGCAGATTCAAATACTCTAAGCGCTCGCAGTAAGATTAAGACATCTCCCGACATTCACTCAACAACTGCGTAGCCCTGCACTGGACTCGCTCCACAGCCTCTGACTGTCTTTTTAAATGCGAGTACCATATAATGTTACCATACTCAACTCTTGGACGAACTATAGCTTTGTATTGCTGAATGAAAATGTCCTTGTTTAAATAAGGTTCTTTTGATAACTCCAATCATCTGATTGGCCTTGTTTATAGAAGCTTCAATATGTGGGTCGAATGACAATTTAGGGTCAAAAGTGACTCCCAAGTCTCTCTCCTCATTGCATACAGTAAGATTTAAGTAATCTTTTCCCATTTTCATAGTGTATTTAACGCATGGATTATTTTTTCCAAGGTGCATTACCTTACACTTTTCTACATTAAAATATAGATTCCTTACATCCGACCCCCTCTCCAATCGTTTCAAATCGCCCTGCACGCGGCTACATATTCTTGATTTATCATAAATCTTCGTGTCGTCGGCAAAAACTTTGCACGATGACTGTATCCCTTCTGGTAAGTCGTTTATGAAAACTGTAAAAAGAACCGGACCCAAAATACTTCCTTGTGGAATTCCGCTTAGAACGTTTGCTAGGGATGAGTTTGCATTGCCAACTCTCACCTTCTGAACTCTTCCGTTCTTTCGTCTGTGGTTGGGCGTGAGAAGTGCGAAGCTACAAACCAGATAGCTGTCAGAACACAGTAGTTTCAGCAAAGGTAAATAGTCTGAAATAAACTTATTTTGTTTACTCCCAGGGTAAAATCTCATCATACACCTTCCTATTTCACGGTCACTTTAAAGTTGTCGCTGCGAACGCTATAAATGTTTTACAAACACTCAGCCATACCAGATCTCCAATGGCACATCTGGTAGAGTGTTGCACTCTTGGTCATGCGTGACCAGGTTTGATTCTGCACTGAAATTTTTTTTCTTCTCTTTTTTCGAGAGGTTGTGGGTTCGAACCCGACCTGGTTTTGTGTGTGTGTGTGTGTGTGTGTGTGTGTGTGTGTTTTCCCCCTCTTTTCTCGAGAGGTTGCGGGTTCAAACCCGATCTTTTTTTTAAAATGCCAAAACCTGGAGGTTCAGCGCCAGCGGTTTTTATGTCAAGGTATCATTTATACCCGTGCCAGTAACGAAGTCGGAGGTAGCAGACGACAACACCGTTTAGAGATTTTCCTTGACCCTTTTTAATGACTGGTGATGGTTATCTCTCATCTATTACGAATGATAATCGACTCTCATACTTTTATAAGTCATCTCTTCAACCAAGAGCAATGAAATTGAAAGCAAAGTCATGCTGATGATTCAAGTATCGAAAGAGGACCTCATGTGTTTTTTAAGTCATTAAAATACAAACCAATCAAAACTACTCGACCTGCTGTGGCGGAATGTGTAATAAATCTGCTTCGTTAGCAGAGGTCATTGCTCAACAACGGAAAGCGTGGCTGTGAACCACAGAGCGAGAGAAAGTAGGAGACACAGCAGCAGCATATTACGATAGTCCTGCAGAACTTACTGAAGCCACAGGAAATCGTCACGTCTTTAGAGTGGGGGCACTCGTCCTTGGTGGGCGTCTGTCTGGAGCAGGTCTCCAGGTTGCTTTCTCTGCTCGTGCACCCAAGTCGAGTCAGCAACACGGAGCCCTCACCAGTGCCGTAGTAGCCACTGTTCAAGACGTAGCCGTAGTAACTGAAAATGACAGGGCATAGACAAATCGTCAGGCACACATCAAGACCGGTAAGTATCCTCACCTGTATTTTCTACACTGAAGAATGTACCATTCGCCCAATGTGAAGAATATCTTCTCCCCATCCTTCTCTTCCTTGTTTTTTCTTGCTTTAACCTATAGTCTCTTGTGTCTGAATCTGCTGGTTGTGATAAACTTCTCATGCTCAGTAAATAAACATTTTGGGCATGTACTTTAAGGAAACTGGACATGCAGTACAGTTATTCTTAAACCATACAGACATAGTATTAATTACATTATCTAATGTATCTGGTTTTACCTGTGAAATCTCATCATTTCTCAGAAGAAGAAAAACTTTACATAGATATTGCGAGCACTGCACATCTTGTGTGTCATAGTATCATACTTGGAACTCTGGCATTCCGCGTGCGACGTCTTTTAAACTGCACATTTAAGCATCACCCTGGAATCTCTTTATTCGTCATATGACGCTGCAACATAGATATTGCAGTCATCATTTATCTACTGTGATATGTATTATGCTTTAAATCTGAGCGTTCTACAATTGACTACATCCAGATGCACAAAGTAATAATCCAAAAGTGCTTATCCTCAACGGTCCGCCATGCTGATTTTCTTGCATTTGTCTCTCTTTCAGTGACAAATATGACCTGTTATCTGCTGGCAAACTGAATTCAAAGGATGTTAATGATACAGTTTGCTCCATTATCTTTACGTGTGTTGTGTTTATTTAAAATAATTGCCAGGATTAAAAAGAGACGGAGGTTTATTCGAGGTGACAGCGCTGATCGCTCTCCGTGTCGACAGCACTGTAACACGAACGGTGTTCATACTATTTCACTGGGACGCTGGAGTGGTTGCCGTGATAATTGTGTTACTTTATGTGATCTTAACTGACGAAACTGCTGTTTTTCAGATTCAGCATCATGTCCAATATGTCTCTGCCTTTGATGTCTGGACTCTTGGCAACATAGCTTTCGAAACCTTGTGAAATTCGAAAAGCCCTCTCTGATGGCAGTATCTTTCTTATTTCACATCAAGATGTACATGTATATGAACCTTTTATCTGCAATACTCTGACACTATGGCGCATTTCCCAAGACTACGAAATGCAAATCAAAGCGAATCAGAAAAAGGTTTCCGTTTTCTGTGTTGCTTCTTTTAATAAGGAAATGTACTGCGTTTTCCCAGAAACAAAACAGCAATGAAAATATGTTCAGGCTGCTCGTCTTTTTTAAACACCTTTTTATCTCTTTGAAAAATGCAACTTTGTGTTGAAGCCGATTTTGGGGCTAGCCTTCGGCACTGAACGACATCAGAAGTCAAGTGACATTGGGCGCGTTTATTTGGCTCAAAATATCGAGAGAATCATGAGGGCTAGGCGTTTCCTACGTTCCTCGCTCATAAGGACGTACTCGCCGTAAAGGCGTGGGAGGTTCGGAGCTCCCTAGATCCTTCCCGCTGCAGTGATCCGGATGAGCCAAAATGGCGGAGGCAGTGCGAGTTGGGCTGGTGTTCGGAGAGAACAGTGCCTGTAATGTGCTTCTCAGGGTTCGAGAATGGGAATGTGTACGTACACGGAAGTATTTGCTGTTCGAGTGTTCATTTGTATATATAGAGGAGTAGGTGTATTGGGTATTTCTGGACATACACTGCCGACATTTGTTTAATCGCTTGCAGTATACCTACGCTCTATGAATTATGTCCCTTCACCGAATACGTACCCTGCGTTCCGTTGCGCTCTGCTTCATCTCTGCTACGATGTAACGGCCTCAAGAGTTTTGATTGGTTGGTTTTACAGTATTTAATAAAAACCACTGGCGCTGAACCTCCAGGATTTGGCATTATAAAAACAACAACAACAACAACAAAAAGATCAGGTTCGAACCCGCAACATCTCGAGAAAAGAGAGGGGAAAAGTAAGGTTCGAACCCGCAACCTCTCATGTGTACAACAACGGGTGGGGTGGTTCTCTCTCTCTCTCTCTCTCTCTCTCTCTCTCTCTCTCTCTCTCTCTCTCTCTCTCTCTCTCTCTCTCTCTCTCTCATACCATACATACATTAACAAAAAAAAACATATGTGCGGATTCGAACCCGTACGCGCATCCCCTACAACCAAGTGAATACAGGACGTTTCGTACCCTGGACATTTCGTACCCTGGACGTTTCGTACCCTGGTCGTTGTGTACCTCATTTAGTCGATTCGTACCTTTTCTACCCTAATCCTAACCCTAACTCTAACCCTAACCCTAACTCTAACCTTAACCCTAACCCTAACCGTTAGGGTTAGGGTTAGGGTACGAAACGTCCAGGGTACGAAACGACCCACATCGAAAAATTAAAAAATCCTTCTTTCTCCTTCTCCATTGTCCAATCTCCTCGAAATTACGTCACGTTATTCGACGTCAAATGATCACGTCACACATTTTGCATTGGACTCTGTTGTAGCGTTTTCTTTGCAACACCAAAAGGTTAAAACGTCACTTTCTTTTCAAACCTCGATTTTGAAAATTTGATACATTCAATCAGACCTAACTTCCAGCAAAGAACTTGAGACAATAAGAAGCGCCACTCCGAGATTTTATGCAGGACGAGATTTAGCCGGCGGTTTGCGTGAGTTGCGTCCCTTGTTTTTGGTTGGATCAATGCTTGGAGCGATTATGCTCTAGATACCGATTTTATGAGCCAGTGAGTCTCTCAAACTGACAATAAACTGATGGTGACTGCTCTAGTGTTAAAACTGCCCAGAAAGGCGCAACACAGGCCACACCGTCTACTCATGATTGATCCAACCAAACTAAAGGAAAGTAAGCAAAAAATACTCGTGAGTGACTGTGACGTACAAAATACATGTGACGTAAGCAAAATCTCGTCCTGCTTTTTTACTATACAAGATACTATGCTGGCGCTTCTTATTGTCTCAAGTTCTTTGCTTCCAGTAAGTGTGCAAAATGTCAAGGAAATCCGTCCAGTAGTTTTTGACTGACAGACAGACAGACAGACAGACAGACAGACAGACAGACAGACAGACAGACAGACAGACAGACAGACAGACAGACACAGACACACACACACACACACACACACACACCACACACACACACACACACACACACAAATTAGCTGTGAGGACCTCCAGTAAACCTGGAGGGATAAAGCTGTGAGGACCTCCAGTAAACCTAGAGGGATAACTTTAAAAGCACATTGTTATCAAAAGTATAGGGTTTTTGAGGCCATCTTTGAATACGAGAATCCCCTAAATTATTTAACACTCAAATGTATCCCTCTTGATCGAAGAAACGACTTAATAAAAGAATTAGGGTCGAAAATCATTCATACACAATCTTTGGTGTCGTTTCACCCAGTGGCAGAGGTCAACTTCCTGTCAAGTTCGCGCAGCAGCTAGAGCATCTCAGAAGGCGCTCTAACTGCTTCACACTAGAGTGCGCCACTTGCTGTGCCTAGCAACGATGAAACTACAGAACCCATAGCCGCATTTGATTGGCTCATACTAAAACAGAACTAATTGGAAGTCACTCCACGGACTTGCACAGTAAACATGCTTCGAACCATAGAGTTTACATACCATGGAAGTGGCAAACGTGCCGATTGCTTTCAAATTTCAAAGAAATGAATATTTTCGTGCTCTCATCACCGTGGCAGAGTGGAGTGTATGTCTTGGTTTGATATCTGTAGTAAACATCGGCATTTATACCCATGCTTGTAACGAAGTAGCAGACGACACACATTTTGGGATTTCCTTGACCTTCCTTTATGACTGGTGATGGTTATCTCCCTTTTGTTATTAATGGATTTTCTACCCTAATGCTTTTATAAAGTTGTCTATCCGATCAAGAGGGATATAATTGAATGTGAAATCATTTAGGGGATTGATGTATCCAAAGAGGGCCTCCAAAACCCTCTACTTGTAATGGTAACGTGCTTTTTAAGTAATTAAAGAAACCGACCAATCGAAACTCCTGAGCCTGCTACATCGCAGCAGACATGAAGCAGAGTGCAACGGAACGCAGGGATACGCTCTATGCATTATGTCTCCTGAATTGATTGAATGAATCGAGGCCTAACATTTTCGACAAAATTGTCTATATTTGAACCCGGGTTGCTTTTTTTCGTTGAAAAAGTTCCAGTGCCATTCAATAGTATTTTTGGTACTGTTGTCAGTCCGACCCCGGCTACCCTCCCTTTGTGATTCAATATAACACCATGGTGTGTTCTATCAAGTGAAAAACTGATGTGATATCTGATTCGTCAGTAATTTCGTCTATCGGCAACTTTTTCACCCACTCTGGCACCGGGACGCAGCCATGTTCTTCCGCCTTGCTAGATGATTGGCCGTTTTTCTAGCTGTAGGAGCGTCTCACTCGCCCTCGACTAGCCATTCAGGGAGAATCGCGAGATTTTGGGCCAAACAAACGCGCCCTTGGAGTTTGCGATGTACCCCACTCAATGTGTGACGTGGTGCGTTTAAAGTGGGACGTAGTACGCAAGCGTCTTGATGCCAATGGAAAAGTGTTTCATACACCACTTGTTTTGAGGTAGTCGGTATTTTCAAGTATTCTGTTTTGTAGTCGTAAACCAATCCTTGAATGTTGTATCAAAAATACCCCAAACTTATCGTTCCTTTAAGTGATCACTGTACACAAGGTCCAATCAGTCAGGGATTTGTTGAATGCGTTCAATAGGTGTTTTATTATGGGGAGTGTCATACTGGTATGGTAAAGTCTATCACTACTACATAGGTACTGTCATTCTGTTATGGTAGTGCCTACTACAACCACTCCTTGGGTAGTATTGTTCAGTTAATGGTAATACCTACTGTTACGTTGGTAGTGTAGCTCTGTCATGGTAATGCCTACTACTACTACTACTACTACTACTGCTGCTGCTGCTGCTGCTGCTGCTGCTATACTACTACGTGGGTAGTGTGGTTCTGTTATGGTAATGCTTACTACTTCTACTACATGTACTACTACTACTATTACTACTGCTGCTGCTACTACTACTACTACTACTACTACTACTACTACGTGGGTAGTGTTGTTCTGTTATGGTAATGATCAGCCTTCCACGATGGTTTTCAATGAGTGTATGATGAGGTATTCTCTTGACGGCATTGACTTCAATAGTAATGAATACGTCGGTCGATCAGGAGTTGATTAGCCAATGTCACTGTGATAAGAGCGGCAAAATAAACCACTCTTGGCTCTTTTCTTTTGTGAAATTTTAAACCTTTAGTGGCGAAGCAAGATTACGATCAAGAAATATTTTGCAGTAAACGACCCTCAATGAGTTTCAATCATCTCCTAATATTATGGTAAACTTCTAGACTTCGTAGGTACACATTTTGGCTTTACAAAAATTAACTCGGGCTAGTCTTCAGCTTCAAAGGTGTAGCAAGGTCACGGTTGAGAATAGAAATTTGTAGTAAATTACTCTCTGGTTGTGTTTAATCCATCTCAAGACGATTTCCTATTAAATACCGGTTTCGAATTTTCTCTCGTCTTAACTTCGGTCAAACATTCGCTCTCTGTTGCTTTGTTTTTTTCGAGAGCCTTGCTCTCATCATTCAGCCGCATTGTTGAGCTTTGAGATACAATATTCGAACTCATTTCGAAGAAGTGTATTTTCGTGTCCGAGGATCCCTGAATTCAATTTTCAGCGTAACTTTGAGAACACATATTTCTTGAAAATTATTATGCTTACTTTGCAAAATAAAAGTAAATTCAACCATAAATGTAAATGTGAACTTTCTTAACTTCGGAACAGATTGACATATTAAGATGGTTTTGATACCCAAGTACTTGGAATGTAATCATTTATACGAGAGATTGATGTCTAGATAATTTCCTTGAAGAAAAAAACTACATAACTTCTGATCCTATGTATAGATATAGCATTAAATGCACATTGGGTGTGACACGTTATTACCCTGCAATATCAATATTCTTCAGATGCATTAAAGAGCATCAGTGCACATCTCTTCTATGTGCCATGGCATTACCCCGCGAATCCCAGCATTCTGCAGACGACGATGCCGTCGTTGCTGTCAAACTGATCGTCACAGACAGTGGTCCAGGTTCCGTTGATGGCCACCTCCACTCTGCCCTCCTTGGAGCTCGGACCTCCCACCAGCCTGGCCTGCCACGAAGGTGCCACTGTGGGACCTTGAAAAGCAGTCAAACACAGACACGTGAAGCCATAAATGGTGTTTCTAATAATTTCAACTCAATAACTTGCTCTGATGATTGGCAGTTAGTGACTGAAAAAGTCTTTTCAGAGTTTGTCAAAGGTCATTGAGGATTCATGGGTTCCATGCGTTTCCTTTGAAAGAATAAGATACAAACAGGTGTAGATTGAAGTTACACCTCAGTAAATTGAGTAGAAGATGTAAAAACTTATTTCAGCGAAAACATCATTATAGAACACAAGACAGAGTGTGTCTCATGATTACTGACATTGTAATAAATCTAGTGTTTGGGTTATATATTTCATTGTTCAGATATATCAATTACAATGTTGGATTACCTTAAGGCCTTCGCACACGAGGCAACTCCACTCTGGCAACTCGATTGCTTGCCATACATTGCTTCGTGTGCGATGTCGGTTGAAAGCAACTGGCATTCCAAGCAACTTTCCACGCCACCAGCAACTTAGTTGCTCGTGTTTCAACCTGTTCCAGTTTTGGGGGCAGTGGCGTGCCACTCCAGCCACTCTCTGTGAATCCACCAATCACCGGGCGACTTTAGAGCCTCGTTCTCACGTTATCGCGACTGTTCGCAAAAGTAAATGGCGGAGATGTCTTCGCTTTGCACAGAAAACGCTGTATTTCGGGATATAGAAACCCCATCCAAAGAAAATGCAAGCCATGAACATCATTAATTTATCAAAGCTGTATGTTGAATGCATCAATAGGTCGTGAAAGCTCCTACATTTGAAAAATGGAAATGCGGGTCAATGCACCTTCACGCCAAAGCATCGCTGTTGACATTGTGTACAAAGCTAGTGTTGTCTGATACCACGAATACGATGCATTTAAATTGCATCTGTGTTATGAAAATACTGTTCAGATCAAATTGATTAATTAATTGAGGCCAAACCAGCTGCAACAATTCCTGAAAATGTTCATGACTCATTCGAAGGAAAGTTCTTGTTGCCTTGAGATCCTTGTTGAGGAGCTCTTGTAGCAGACACAAATAGGCACCATGCCTTGGTCGTTTTGTCAACCATTCACGAGACCAACACGATCTTTTTATCTTTTTACTTTGCTTAGATGACGAAGTACTGTCGCCATCGTCACTCTAAGTTTCAGTCATGCTAGGGCAAGCCTTCGGGGGAGAGATGCAGAGCGTCTTGAGTGCAAGCGCGGGAATTAATACGCTTCCATAAATACAACGTGGCGAGAGGTGAAAGGTCACAGTGGAAGCGTGTGCGAGCTCAGTCTCCAGCATTGCCTGCCACATGGCAAGCAACCGGCCGCAAGCATCGTGGCAAGAGACTTTGGTTGCCTCGTGTGCGTAGGCCTTTACCCCACAATTTTCATAATTCCAAAAATGACATGTAGTAATCTTCGGTGCTCACACAACTGAATCACAATATGATGAAATGTAGTGTAACCAGTGTGAGCAAAGTGCATTATATTAACTACTATTTCCCCATTGAACGGGCCGATGGCCTACCAATAAAGTATTTCTTTCGTTCGTTCGTTCTTCGGTGCTCACACGCTGACTGTCCACGTTTTAAATGATTGTTTGAGAAACGCAAGCACTATCTCATTTGATACATGCAAACAATTGTTTTTTAGTTCTACCGCTGATATGACGGGAAAGATTTATTATCGATTTGAGAACGTAATACGGGTTGAAATTACATCGCCAATCGCGCAGTTTTACCAGTCGTACATAATATTTTCTGATCGTCATCATTCGTCATAAGAAGGAATCATCTTTCGTACGCCGTTTCCTTTATCGTGACGCCTACGAAAATAAGTTTCGAGTCCAACATGCTGATACATCTGAAACTGCTATATAACCTTCTTTCCCTGTCTCGGTGCTTTAGTCTCAAAACAGTCTACGTTTTCTTGATTACTTGTGTGAGTATGATCGCTTTCTTCAGCATCGGTACTCACCCCCTTCCCTACAGATGACGCCAGCACTGTGCCCACTGCAGAGAGTGGTGTAACCCTTGGGGTTGTTGTGCCTACATCGCCCGATGTTCCCCTCAGTGCCACTGCACTGCACATAGTCCATCTGAATTCGCTGGGTCGTACTTTCCGATCCGTACTCTCCGTTCACCTTCACCTGAATGCCCGGTCTGCAATGAAATAGCAACAATCTAAAACTATTCTTGTGTATAAAGTATCATGTCATTTCCCGGTCTAGCATAAACGTTTCAGCAAAGAGCCCAAGAAACTTAGTAATGCAAGCACTCGTAGAGGTTGCAGTAGTGTTGGGGAAAAGTTGTCAGCATGTTTGGACAATGAAGATATCAAGTCCCAATATATTTTCTAACGGGGGACTAGAGAAAAGTGATTGGTGCATACTCGGAGATTGTATGAGTGTGAGTGAGAGCGAGCGAGCGCATGATTGAGAGAGAGAGAAAGAGAGAGAGAGAGAGAGAGATTGATTGATTGATTGATCTCTTTATTGCGGCCGACGACCCGTCAAGAAGATAAGACTTACATTTTGTACAAACGTAAAAGCAGAACATGGTATGTACATACGTAGAATTGTTACAGTAATGAAATAGCTATAAAATGTCGCATAGTTTAACAAGAAAACTGCATACTCGCACAGTGATTGTAGAGACAAATGGCTAATGGTGCATATCAGCCATCAATGTCTATTTGACAGTTTGGAGAGTTAAATTACCAACAAGGGGAAGAACATAACTCATAGTGCTCAAAACATTTCAGTCTGGTAGATGATGCCTTAACATCTTATATAATACCCGAATCATTGTTAATACACTCTTCACAGCATGGCACACTCATCGACTGTGTATTTGGTGCATCACGAAACACACGATTTGTGTACTGTTTTGTCTGCATGACATGTTGTATATTCATTGGTAACATTACACATAATTATTATCGGAATTTTTTGCAGAGAGAGAGAGAGAGAGAGACAGAGAGAGAGACAGAGAGAGAGACAGACAGAGAGACAGAGAGAGAGAGAGAGAGAGAGAGAGAGAGAGAGAGAGAGAGGGAGAGAGGGAGAGAGAGAGGGGGGGGGGTGATTTTATCTCGGCCTAAGACCAAGCTTGGCCATATGAGCATACATCAGGTTAAAACATTCAGGTTTTCATATGTTCAGAAATGTTAAAATAGATATTATATTACGGCCATTGAAATGGCATGAATAGCATATTCATACATCGTCGCGGATATGATCTTATGGTAGCTCACCGCCTCTGTGTCAGAAACACGTCTATACCAGTTGGTGGAGAGAGAGAGAGAGAGAGAGAGAGAGAGAGAGAGAGAGAGAGAAAATGTACAACCGTATACACAAATGTGACAAGGTGAATTTGAATCCAGAAGGAGTTTAACAACAGGTTCTGTAAAAATCTTTATGTATAATTTCTCGTACTTAAAAAGCAGTATGTAGCTGCTTGAGCATCTTTAATACAACAACATACATTAAACATCGTTTGGTCAAGGTAAAGTGTTCTTTGTTAGCGTAGTAGCTTGTTTCACTTCCTTTTTTTTTACTGTCCATTCGCATTATCAGGTGGATGTTCTAATTTCTCGAGACGCATTTTATACGCATAATATACATACATTGCGACATCACGTGTTTTTCTTTTGTCACATCCATCCATTAGCTGTGCCTCACATCTATATTTTAACTTCTGTATATGTTTAAGAATATATTTCTTTCTGAGGTCATTATATACGTGACAACGCAATAGAAAATGACTTTCATCCTCGGTTTCCTTGCAGAATGGGCAGTCTCTATCCGGGCTTTGGTCTGAACTCCTCATATTCGCTTTGAGGGCATTGTTTCTTAGTCGGAATCTGACAAAAGCATCTCTGAACTTTTTAATGTTTATAAAAGTTAGGTAGCTTTCACAATGAAATTTCCGTTTGAAGGAATTATAAAAAATGAAACGATCACTGCTCGCAAGTTGCGAGTTCCAGTCTTGACGGTAACAGTCACATAATCTCTGTTTGAGTGATTTGATGAAGCCTTTATCATTACTTGTCCCGCTGTTAAACCACACGTAAGTGAAACCATGTTTTGCTAAACACAGTTCGACAGATTTAGTCCAGCTGAACTTATCAAGGACATTTTCCTTCAGTAACATCAAATACGCCTGTTTGGGCAGCCTGTCTATTGGCATCTTACACAGTCTAAGCCAATATTTCACTGCACGTACTAAAGTATTTATGTATAAAGGGTATCTACCCAATTCGCCATGACACATCGTGCTGGATGATTTAACGTCAACATTTATGAACCGTTTACATGCAAACAGATGGGCTCTTTCTATGCACAGTCTTCTATCCAGTCCCCACAGCTCCGAGCCATAGAGCAAGGAAGGTTGCACCTGGGCATCATATAATCTGAAAAAATATTCGTATTAAGAGTGTTAAGACTCCACATGGTTCTAAGTAGTTGAACTGTTTTCTTCTTGGCTTTCACCACTTGGGGGTCAAGGGCGGAAGCTACAGACAGTGAACACAAAACCCAGGTATTTATATTGGTTGACTACCTCCAATTCTGTGCCTCCCAGGTTCCACCTTTCGCGTCGGGCCAGGAATCCTCCCTTCCGAAATACCATTACTTTTGTTTTTTTGGTGTTTATGGCTAGGCCAAGTTCACCAGACACGTAGTACAGATTATCAATTTGACGTTGCAACCCTGCTGGTGTGGTGGAAAGGAGTACAGCATCATCTGCAAAAAATAGTGAAAAAATTTCTACCGACCCTGGCAGAAGTTGCACACCATGTCGTCCACGTCTGCGAATATACTCTGCAATGTATTCCATTAATAGGCAAAAAATTATCGGGGACTCATTTGCCCCCTGCCTTACGCCAATTGGACAATCAAAAGTATCAGACAATGTACCATTCCATCTCACACAGGCTTGTACGTGTAAATATACAGCTTTCAGCATATCCAAGAATTTGGTTGAAAGACCCAATTTTCCCAAAACTGTCCAGAGGCAACACCTGTCCACAGAGTCAAAGGCCTTCTGGTAATCAACAAAAGCTACATACAGTTTTCCTCGTCCCCTCCCATACACGTGCTTGACAGCCATGCAATGAAGTGTAAATATATGGTCTATGGTTGAATGATCCTTTCGAAATCCTGCCTGCTCGTTACAAAACTTGCTATTCTTCTCTGCCCAGTCTCGTAGGCGACTTGTCAGAACAGACATGAAGACTTTACTAACACTACATAGCAAGGATATCCCTCTGTAGTTTGCAGGGTCTGCCTTTTCTCCACTTTTGTAAATGGGGATGATCACCGCTTTGCTCCAGCTCTTTGGGAAGTACTGTTTTTCAAATAGGAAGTTAAAAAGAGCAGTAAGAAAGGGTGATATATAACTGCAAGCTAGTTTTAAGTAGTCTCCTGGGATATCGTCAATTCCCGGAGCTCTTTTATGGCTAATCCGTGAAATAGCATATCTCACTTCCTCTTCTCTTATCGCAGCATCAAGATCTTCGTGTTTAACAACCACGCACCCATCATTCAAAAGGGTCCCCCTTTTGTTCTGGCCCAGCAGACCCTCAAAATAAGTTTTCCAGTCCCTCAATTCAATTTCAGATGGATTAGACTGTCTAGTCTTAGCTCGTTTCACCAGTGACCAGAAGGCTGCAGGATTTTTTACACTGTTAATTAGGGTCTGACATGTCATTCTTTTATAACTATCTTTCTTTTCTCGTAACAGTTTTTTGTACCGATTTCTCAGGTCCACATATTGTTTCTTATCATATACAGAGCAACTTCTCTTAGCTTGCACTAATGCTTGCCTTGCATATTGTCTAGCGCAACGGCATTCGAGGTCGAACCACTCAGATGAATCTCTTCCTTTCTGCGGATCTACAGGTACAGTGCGAAGCATACATTCAGCGTTAGAGAGAAGCGTTTGAATAAAACCATTCAGTGCTATATCAACGTCTTTGTTTATCGTTTGAAAGCTTTGATCAAGATTGGTTCGAAATTCCACAGTCTGCTAAATTTTGTATAACTTCTTGGGCTTTCTTGCTGTCCCAAATAAATTTAGTCACTCTTTCCCTGCTACACTTGCCAGAGCGGACAGTGTCCTTACATATACCTATTTCTAGAGGCATGTGACTGGATGAAATATTATTTCCCACTTTAAAACTGATGTCTAATTTGGTGGTGTTTGCGGAAACAATACCATAGTCTACAACACTGTCCCCATGCGAGGAAAAAAAGGTCAAGTTCCCCGCTCTGTCGTTCTTTGCACTGCCGTTTAGAATATACATATGATAAATTTTGCATAGGTTCATCAAAATCTTCCCAAATTGGTTTTCCGCATGATCTTGAGAGTTTCGGTGGGCTACATTTTCAGAACATTGACAGTTTGCAATTCCATCATCACTCCATTCATCACTTTCATCCTCGCTCTTGCAATGAAGATTCCAGCTGCCAGTTCTGGCGTTGAAATCGCCACATATCAGAATTGATGCCCTAGGAAACATTTCTTGCAGTCTTAGTAGTTCTTCTTCCAGCAGCAAGATATTACACTTAATCTTTTTGTCCTTATAATAGGGAGAATCTATTGGTGGAATATAAGCACAAATAATTATAAGGTCAGTCCCAGTGTAGTTCGGTATTCTGACTATTATCATGTTATCATTGGGACACCTTAGTTCAGATACTTCCTCAACATATTGTTTCTTCACTAGCATGAGAACTCCCCCAGATCTTCGTCCATGTTTAGAAAGTTTTACTGCCGGAGAAAGAAGCACCATATAATCATCTAAGAAGAAACTCAAATCAAAATCTTGAGCTACAAATGTTTCCAAAAGACAACATACATCAAAGGACAAGATATAATTTAGAAAACCTGGTTCATCAAGTTTGGAAGATAATCCCTCCACATTCCAACATAGTATATTTAAGCCTGGTCTCGCCAGTTTACAGACAGAAGGATTAAAAGCATTGTTATTTTGGCATCGGCGCTCGTGAGAGACAGTAGTTACGGGTCGTCGGCTAGTTCGTCAGGTTGACTCCGGCAGTACGTCTGATGGGTCACTGTACATCCTCGCTTCTACAGTTTCTGCAGTCTGCCTGAGTCTGCCCTCCCATGCTCCAGTTGCTCCGCGTGGCACACAAGGTAGAGAAGGAGCTTCAGAATCTGAGCTCTCGCTGCAGGCCTGTTCCCGGTTTCCCAGCACATCCTCCCCAATTATCTTCTGCGCTGCTTTCCTTCCGTTCCTTACCCTCCTCTTACACCTGGCAGCGCTGTCCTTCCCTCCAGTTGACGTTGCTCCCCGAACTCTGCTGACCCACTCGAGCATGGAGCTCTGCGAGGTAAGGCGGCGGGTTTCCGCTCTCCTAGGGAGCGCAGTACCACCGCTGAGCAGATCCCTGTCCGGGTCATCGGGATTGATGCGAGAATCGCATGCAAGGGTTGACAACTGCGGCGTTCGAACGCTTTCAACGTCACTAAACGCTGGCACCGATGGGTCACGTTGGTGAGAAGGGGAAGGGGAAGGAGAAACCCTGGCGTTGAAGGCTGCCGACCTCCGGTCCCCAGATGTGTGTGAGAGAGAGAGAGAGAGAGAGAGAGAGAGAGAGAGAGAGAGAGAGAGAGACGCAGTCAGAGAGAGAAAGACAGAGAGAGAGAGACGCAGTCAGAGAAAGACACAGAGAGAGAAAGACGCACAGAGAGAGAAAGACGCAGAGAGAGAGAGAAAGACGCAGTCAGAGAGAAAGACAGAGAGAGAAAGACGCAGAGAGAGAGAAAGTGAGAGACGCCCAGTCAGAGTAAGACGCAGAGAAAGAGAGAAAAAGACGCACAGAGAGGAAGAGAGAGAGAGAGAGAGAGAGAGAGAGAGAGAGGTGAAAGAGAGAGAGAGAAAGAGAGACGCCCAATCAGAGAGAAAGACGCAGAGAGAGAAAGACACAGAGAGAGAGAGAGAGAGAGCAGGCGGGCGGGCGGGCGGACGGGCGGGCGGGCGGGCGGACGGGCGGGCGGGAGGGCGGATGAACGGACTAAATGACGGACGAACAGAGAGACGGACGAACAGCAAGAAACACACAGAAAAAAACCCACGCAAGTAAATCGTAACACATAAATAAATACTGACAGAAGCACAAGCACATGCGCACCCACAACACACGTGAGGGCTAATAGATGGAAGGACGGATAGACAAACACGCCGACAAAGACATGAGCAGTGTCATACACACACATACTCTCACACGCTGCGCGCGTGCGCGCACACACGGATACGCACACAAACACACATACAACACAAACACACATACCACACACACACGCATACGACACACACACGCATACACACATGCAACACACACACAAACAAACACACACACACACACACACACACACACACAGACACACACACACACACAACAACACTCACAGACACACACTCAAAACAACACACACACAAAACAACACACACACACACAAAACAACACACACTCACAAAACAACACACACACAAAACAACACACACACACAACACAAACGTACACACACAACACAAACATACACACACACACATACACAAACTCAGACCGTACTCACCCGGAATAAAGGCCAAGCTGGCGACACACCACAGTGGCATCTGGCGAGTCCCATCCGTAGCTGCAGACAGTGCCCCAGCGTCCGTTGTGGAGAATCTCCACTCGCCCTTCAGAGTTCGAAGGACCCACCAGTCTCACCTGCACGTCCTCGGCCTGCCAGGCTGCAGACAGGGGTACAGGTGGTGTGCTGGCCTTAATTAGTAAATTTCAGTCACACAAAAGTCTCAAACTGTGTCATACTTTACCCCTTAACCCCTGGTCGTTGGTCAACAATGATATTTTCAAGAGTCAATTGAAAAACCATCATGCCTCCAGCCAGCCAGACTCCAAGGGTTTGCATTAGCTCTACCTCTTCTCCTTGGGAAGCAGTCCAAATCAATCGCAGCTAATGCCCCATCAACAGGTGATGGCATCGACACCTCCCCCCCCACTCCCTCTCTCTCTCTCTCTCTCTCTCTCTCTCTCTCTCTCTCTCTCTCTCTCTCTCTCTCTCTCTCTCTCTCTCTCTCTCTCTCTCTCTCTCTCTCTTTCTGTGCACTCATGACGTTCGCATAAAGGCGGTCAGTCTCGACCTTTTACTTAGTGGTGTAACTTCTAAATACCGACGAGATTGCTATGCGAGAGATCCAGCAGAAACAGACTGTGACGGTTCAGTGTAGAACTCATAAGGCTTTTTCAGGAGACGCAGCGCTGCGAAGCGCTGCACGTGTTTCACTCCTGAACAGCAATTTTGGGGCGTGAATGTGCATCACAGAAAAGCACGCAACCGAGGTGTTTCACACGATTTTTAAAATGGCGTCTTCGATCCCGCACTTTCGGTCGATGTATAAAACAATCCTCAGAAACATAATTTTGGGACTGGAACAGGCTTTATTTGCCCAAAGCGCTCTGTATGAGCGAGTAATGACATTAAGGATGACACAGTAGTGGACTTTATTCATGCAGAATACATTTAAACGTGCATAAACGATGTCTGTGGCAAAGAAAACACTTTCTTTAGCGTATAGCAACATAAAATGCAGGCCAGAAGATTTATCTCCCTTTAATAAGTGAAGCGCTGCACTAAATCTGTAGGTGTTCACGAGAGGCAAAGAGCGCTCAATTGCCAACATGAAGCGCTCATGCAGCGCTTTGTACTCCTGAACAAGCCTATAGTGAACCTTCATTCCCGTTGGAGTTTGAGATGACCCCTCCTGTTATTGTTGAAGGCGTGAAATACAACGTGAAGAGAGTTTGACAGAAATTGTCAGAAGAGGGATTGTTCAGTTAGATTTGAATTAGTAAGATGCAGCCAATCATGATTCTATACCTTTTGGTGACTTGGGCAGGTAGTTGATTTGATGGTTGGCGAGAAAATCTTGTTTGAGTTTTATATATATATATATATATATATACATTTTTAGCGAGAACCGGAACGGGAAGTCTGCCATGTTGTGCTGCAGTGAACTTATGTAACTTGTTCTGAATGGTCTTAATTAACACTTAGCTATCCCAGCATGCTTTGTGAGGCTGGGCTCAATAAATTGGGTTGTGTTGGGACGCTCAGCGCCATTTGATTCCAGAATACCCTTCAGAGGCTGAAATCTGGCCCACAGTTGCAGGCACCGCTCTGGCCTTGGCTGTGTAAGCGATCATAGTCAAATCCCGGCCCGCTATCCTCAAGCTAGTGAAGTTGGGAGACGACCCTTTCACTTGAACCCCATTCTCCCACGATACTAAGGTCTACGTCGTTCATTGCCTGGACCCTACCACCACCCATCTACCTTCAACAAGGCTTCATCATCTTCACCCTCGTCCAGAGATTGAACCTAATCCTCTCCCTTCAGAGACTGCTTCATCTTGTTCCCAGGAGGTGTGAAGATTGCCTCCATTGGATTACAAACTGTGAGGACGCTGGTTATGTGTGTTTGTGAATCGTGTGTTTCCTTCTCTGGAATCTTGGACTTTGGACTACACGTCAAACTGGTGTGAGCTTTATGACTATTTGTGGCCACATTTTTGATTGACTGGATGATTCACAATTTAACTTAATCTGCATTTTGTTTAGAGTTGTGACATCGCGGGTTAATGAGTGCAAGCAACATTTTTCCCCTGCTGCCTTTAGTCAGTTGTCATTAGGCTAGGAAGTACCTATGCCCTTAATTAAAATTCAATACCAACTCCTTTCCCCACTCCTTGATGTTTTGATTTTGTGTTGTGTTAATATGGAGAGTATGACGTATGTATCCCTGGCGTGTGCTGTAGCCCCTAGACACAGTTTAGTGTTTTGTTGGAATCACGAGCCGGAGGTACTGATAATAATTTCAGCGCCTCAACATGAGCCATTGCGACATAGACTTACTGTAGTTGCAGATGACACCAGCATCTCGAGAGTGGGAACAGGCTGTGATGGTCACTTGCTCCTGGGCGCAGTAGGTCAGGTTGACCTCGCTGCCGGTGCAGCCCAGTTTGGTCAAGAGCACGGAGCCAGTGCCCTCTCCAAAGTAGGCGTCAGTCATGGCGTAGTGGTTGCTGCAGCAAGATATGGGCCCTTCCAGAATTCTGCTATGGATGTGTCACAAGCAAGGTAAAACGCATAAGGCGTGTCCCTTTATTACTCGCTGGATGGCATCAAGTATTTATAACGTCCCATCTCTTTAGAAGGTTTTCCTGACTAATCCCATGTGCACTGATGTACTTCCCCTCTGACACAGTCAAGATACACCGTTAATCTGCAGCGGGGATCTGTTATTCCCTGCCGCAAAGTCGACTTCTGTTGAATTTGTGAAAATGATCGAGCACTGATCGAAGCTAGTCAAACGTTTGGAGTTTGGAAGGGCATGCGAGGTTTCTTTCGGTCGTTGAACTATACTTCTCAAGCACTGGTAGACAGTTTTCTGTTTAAGCATAGAGTTGGACATCAGAGGCAAGTGGAAAGTGCATTGGCTGAGGCATGCAAGCAGTTCACTCTTCGATTGGGCTGCAGTGGAGATCTTAAAGTATGTATGGATCTGAGAAAAATACGAGAAAAATTAAACAATATTATTCTTCATATAAACACACACACACAGAGCATACACACACAGAGCACACACACACACACAGAGCACACACAACACACACACACACATACACATACACACACTCACACTGCACGCACACACACACCGCTCGCACGAGCGCGCGCACATACACACATACACACACACCGCACACACACAGAAACACACACACACAAACACACACACACACACAAACACACACAGACACACACAAAACACACAGACACACACAGATACACACACACACACACACCGTACACACACACACACACACACACACACACACACACACACACCGCACGCACGCGCGCACACACTAACACACACACACCAGCACACACACAGCGCTCACACACAAAACACATAGCACACACACAAAATACATAGCACACACACAGCACATAACACACGCACGCACACACACACGCACGCACGCACGCACGCACGCACACGCACACACAAACACACACACACACAGCGCACACACACAACACATAGCAAACACACACAGCACATACACACACACACACAAAACACACACACACACACACACACCACACACGCACGCCCCCGCACACGAACACACACAAACACACGCACACGCACACACAAGCACACATACACATGCACACATACACACACATACAAACACATATTCACACACGTACACACACAAACACACATATACACACAAACATATACATACATACACTCCACACATACACACACAAAACACACACACATACGCACTCATACACACACACACACACACACACACACACACGTACCTGTAATTTGAAGATGCTCCCATGAACGTTTCTGCCTTGCAGCAAACCTATGATGTACTTCAGCCCCCTGCAATCACACATCACAGCGTGCTTTTCCATTACTTACCCGGTGGTGAATCCCAGCATCTTGCAGATGACTCTTGCGTCGTTGTTGTCGAACTGGTTGTCACAGACAGTTCCCCAGGTGCCGTTAGTGGTCACCTCCACCCGGCCCTCCCCAGCGTTTGTGCCTCCCTGCAGCCTCACCAGCCATGCCGGGTTCTCTGCAGACAGGAAGAAGTTTGGCACTTACAGTTACAGGCATTCGTACAAGAAGGAAAAGTCATTGTTTTAATGATTTCCACAGTTGTGTCTGAAACGTGTTACACGTGTACTGCTGATCATCGGGTCATTTGATCTTTTCTATATTTGATAACCACCACCACCACCACCACCATCGCGATAATGATGATGATGATGATGATGATGATGACGATGGCGATGATGATGATGATGATGATGATGATGATGATGATGATGATGATGATGATGATGATGATGATGATGATGGTGATGAAATAAAATTAAAACCGTTGTTGTATCCTTAAAAAATATTTTGTGGAAATTTCACTCCCGGTCGCTGCAGTGCAGCGCCCAGTATCTGACTGTACTCCTCGCTAGGAGAGGCAATGTGGTTGAAGCACCTTGCCCTAGGTTGCGACTCTGGGATCAGCTTCAAACTCCCTTACTGCCGGGCGCGAGACGACTGCTGACAAGCGCCTGAACCACTGGGCTGGAGCCTCGCACAGCAAACACAGCAACAGCAAGCACACGGACGTCAGCAACGTCTCTACATGTACACACGCGTCTCAATCCAGTGCGAAGCCGGGCGCTGAGTGGTCGCGAGACGTTCTCACTTCGCGCAGTTTTCTGTTGATTGGTTACCTATAAATATGACAGACCATATACTTGCGCATTGCGTAGAGATACTGACCCATTTCTTTTCCAGAGACATATACATTATTCTTTAGAAAAACGTATTATCTTGCAAACTGTGAGCGTAAGAAACAATTCCGTCTAAAAATTTCGCAACTCCAGCTGCAGAAGACCATTCATTTTCTCAGGAAAGGAAGGTCGATTCCGCAACAATCTCCACCCTACTAGTGAATGTTTCCACCAAGAAATCTAAATCAAACATCCAACTCGTAATCATCCTTCTGCATCTCACGGACGATTCGTGTCGAGGAACACTCGCTGCCTTCTCAAGCGTCCTCGAAACACCAGCTTGCACACTAGACTGCTGATAAGCGTGTTTGCTTGACGGCGAATTTGACTGGGAATCCAATCGCAGTGTGATACGAGCAGCTTATTCGAAAATGAATGTATATAACGAGCATAAAAGATCAACTTAGGGACCGATCTTGGAAGTTCACATAATTATGTGAATACATGCTTCTTCCTAGTTAGGCGTGCCAATTATGTCAGTCCTGGAGTCACGTTGATTAATTTTATTAACAGCAGGCTTCTGTTGCCTCTCCAGCTTGAAATGTTTTTACCGGTTTGAACTGGTATGGCTCTGTTGCAGCGCTGGGGACGGGAATAATGTGAAGCTCCTCGTACATGAATTCTATCTTGTGTTTTCCTCCCGCATTGTTTCCACGGCGTGCCGTAGTTCGCAAGCGCACTGGCGCAAGATGGCTCATATTAACTGTTGTCAATTAGATGATAAAGTGTTTAGTACACAACTTATTCCGTAGAAGTCGGTATGTTCAAGTATTCTGTCGTTTTTGTGAAAACATCCTTAAATATTGTATTTTTTAAAAAGCACCCAACTCAGCACCTTTCCTTTCAGGCCAGCATTCACCGGGCAAACCCGATTTCCAATCATCGGAGGATCAATCCTGATCGTTTCAAAGTGATTGCTACACATATTGAATACATTGCATGGGTACTAGGAAATAAACCTAATTATATATGCATGCTTTAAAAGTATCATATTTTGTGAACTAGATATCCGATTTTTTTCCTCTCTCTCTCTCTCTCTCTCTCTCTCTCTCTCTCTCTCTCTCTCTCTCTCTCTCTCTCTCTCTCTCTCTCTCTCTCTCTCTCTCTCTCTCTCGCCAGAACGCTTCTTTTCCAGAGCTGGTTTTCAAAGTTGTTCTGTGGCAATGCTGGTATAAGCTGCAATTTGATTGGTTGTCTTAACTCTTAAACGTTTGTCATTTTCAGGCTCTTTTTTAGCTAAGACTACACATACTATCTTTAGCAAAGCTTATATACGTTATTGCTGATATAAAATATGACATATTATATACCATTTTATTCAGAACAAACTAACCTTTCTTACTATGATATTTGATTTGAGAAAAAACTGTTATGTATAAACTATTTTTTTTTAAATATGCAAAAAAAAAATAACAAAAAAACGCACTAAATTGACAACACTCTACAATCACAAAGAACAATTTTTTTTTGGGGGGGGATAGTTTCTTTTGTTTTCTTTATTTCTAACATAAAATACAACTATATTTACACATAAAATTTCAATCTGCATATTTTTTCATTCAAATTTAGTGATTTGAGAGAGTTTTTTGTAAAGCTACTAGTCTGAAGCTTTCGGCAAAAAAAAACCCCATAAAATAATGCACTTAACAACAGGTGAACTTACTTATTCAAAATGTATTTTTTTTCCTCTTGTCTAAGTTACACATAAATCATTTGTGCATAAACCATATTTACACACACAAAAACTGTCAATGTGAAATGAAAACAACAAACAAAACTGGTTCTATGTGCCTGCCGATGCAATTAAATCTGGTGGTACTCCAGCAGGCAGTTGCGGTCATCCTGTAAACACAGGAATGTGTTGCAGGCTACAGAGTAAGTTCTTGTTTTCCTTTCTATTTTGAATTTAGTGTAGCACAGCTTACAGTTTCGTCTGTCTTTAGTTTTGCACATGTTGGGGATGATGCTGTGGATGGTGTATGTGACTGGCTTGTCCGCAACCGGCACATCCACATCAACATCAACCCCCCCCCGTTGTCTTATAAGTTCTTCAGTGAAGGCCAGCTGATTATACTTTGCATTCCTTTTCAATTCTTCTACATCTCTGTGTTGTTCTCGCCAGTTTTGAAATAAAATGTATGAGTTCACCCTAGCTATATCCAAGAACAATTTACAGAATAAAAAGAAGCAAATACGTCCGATAAACAAAGATAAAAATAGCAACACACACCTTTGATAATCAATCCCGTCGATGTTTGGATCTATATTTTTGCCATTGCTTGAAAATGACGATTCATCATCACACCAAACTTCATCATCACTTGAATCATAAGCAATATCATCTTCAGAAGATGATTCTTGGTCCATATTTGACGATGTTATCGAGCAGCGAAGCAAAACCAGTGACGCTAAAACATTTAAGATGGCGATCGGGAAGCAGACGCTTTGCTGCGCAGTAAATAACTATTTTTGCATATTTTCGCAATTAAACTGAAATATATTATAACATTTTTTGCTTAGCAATGCTTTTTCTTCAATGATATGTAATTTTTTCAAGAAATTAATTTTTTTTACATTTAAATTATAAGTGTTATTGTTATCGACCACCGGTGGTCGAAATCATGCATAGAAAACGTTTGAGAGTTATGGGCAGAGACTCATAATTCTGAGCTACATGGTTTTAAATATTTCAAAGCCGTTTATCTCTGTTTGCGGCTTTTTTAAATGGATGGTATCTATGTGTTTTTATTTCCTCAGCATGTACGAGTATTATTCTAATCACTTTTAAATTTTGCACACTTATTGAGACATACAGAAACAAAAACCAAGCTCCTGATCAAAATGGGATGATTTTCATTTGAGTTACAGTGTTTTAACTAAAAAAGAATTACAACCCAAAAGCAAGCAAAAATATTGATTCAATTATGAAAAATGGTATAACTTTTTGAAATTAACTTAAACATGTCAAGCGGTTCAGTATTCGTTATCATGCTTTCAAGGATACAGATATCAAGCTACAGGAACATGTCTTAAATAGTTATAGAGATAGAATTACCTGAAAATGTTACTATTTAGAGATATGTCAACCATTTTTGCCGTATGACCTTGACCTAACAAAATTATTTAATGCTAGCCTTAATCCATAGCCTTGTTCACGAGGAGCAGCAATGTGCAGCGCTGCACAGCGCTTGCGCCGTGAAACGGCTTGTTCAGGACGCTCAGCGCTGCAAAGCGCCGAATCACATGCAGCGCTTTGCAGCGCTACGCGTCCTGAACAAGCCGTTTCACGGCGCAAGCGCTATGCAGCGCTGCACATTGCTGCGCCTCGTGAACACGCCTCATGTTACCTCCTACATTAGCTTGGGTCAAGGCGTCCTCAATTCAAGGGAGCGAACTCAGCGCTGACTGCCAGAAACGTAGTGCTGGTAAACTAAAGCAGCTCTGAAAGTTTGACATGGAATAGTGGAATATCCAGGAAAAATAACTGGTGTGAATTGTTTGGCAAGTGAATAGAAACGTATATTTGCACAATGATAAAGTTTAACATACAGAGCCGAAGCCCTGCGTGGGACGGACAGGAAAAATGTAGGAGCACAGGCGGGGACTGAACCCGCGACCTTTCGGTTAGCGCCCGAAATGATCTACCAGCTGAGCTACACACTACCATGGTCCGTGTTGTCTTCTGTTTACACTGCCCTGTAGAAGCGACTGCTGTTTCGGCCTTACATGCCCGGATGACCCCAGGGATGTTTCATAGATCAGTGTACCTAACTTGGTCAACCATGATTTGTTTACATTCAGACCTTGCAGCCCTCTGCGGTTCGATACCCAGTCAATTTCACGGTCACGCAAACACGATGGTCGGCAGAATGGCGTACAAGCTGGTGTTCCGAGGAAGTTTGAGAAGGCAGCGAGTGTTCCGCAAGAGGTCTTGTCCTTTAGTTGCATGCAATGATTACGGATTGAACGCATGATTTCAATTTCGCGGTGAAGACATTCTCTCGTAATGTCATATATTTGATTTTCGCAGGAACCCTTTACTTTTCATTGGCCGCCTCGTTCACGACAGGAAATAAAGTTAAGGTGGTATTCAAATTAAACTGGAATGCAGCCATGACGTGTGACTTTACGAAAGCAGCATTTATTTTCGCTTCGGGCACACCCAATGACCTTTACCCTGAGCGTGTCCTTTGCTGAGTCGATTTGAGAGTTAAGATAGGCTTTAAATCTAGCCGTCCTATGCACACCACTCCTGGGTGTGTGCTGCTAAGCCTCCTAGCTAGGGAAGAATTTCTCGTGAGTCAGCCGACGCGAGACGAGCTGAGGGAAACCCTCTAGGCAACAGCCAACCATCAATTGGCGAGGCGGAAGTACGAGAGAACATGGCTGCGTTCAGGCGAGATTTGGTGAAGAAGTTGCTGTTAGACGTAATAACAGACGACACAGACATCACAACAGTTTTTCACTTGATGAAACATGCCATGGTGACATCTCGAATGGCACAGGAACTGTCAAAGATAAGAAAGCATTCCAGATGCACATGTAGACAATTTTGTTTACAGTGTTGTACCGCGATACATTCCAGTGATCAATTCAAGAGACATAATTCAGAGAACGTACATGTATGGTGTATTGACGCTCCTTCACGTGTACTACGATTTTAAAAATTCGACAATGATTGTCTAGAAATAAACTATTTACATACTCCTCAAAATAAAGAAAAGAAAATTCAAGCAGCTACTACCGTCTGTGAACAGCAACCCAAATGATATGTTCTCCGCCATTTTGAATTTTCCAGCGAGCCGCGGTTAGTACCTCCAAAACCTCCTCAAATCTCGTGCCTCCCTGCGAGCGAGGAGCTGTGCGCAACGCACTCGCCTAGGGCTTTCCAGGGCCGCGTTGTATGGACACGAGACCTTGCGAGGCATAGGTCAGTGTCAACGTTTGATTGCATTTACATTTGCTTTCATTATTTGACGCATATTGACACCGGCCTACACCTCGCAAGATCCAAGATTTCCTTGCGTCTGCGCTACGCGCCCCTGGCGTTGATTGACAAGCCTCGCGAGATACTAGCTCAGCTCAATAACTACACTCAGTTTAGCCTGAAAGTTGAAATCAGTTCCACTCGAAAACAAAATCTGAACTGCTTGACCACTACCTACTAACACCACTCCCCCCCCCCCTCCCCACCACCACCACGACCCCTGTCTCTCTGTGTCTGTCTCTGTCTCTCTCTGTCTATGTATCTCTATCTCTGCATGTCTATCCCTCTCCCCCCTCTCTCTCTATCTCTCTTCTTGTCTTGTCTCTCTCTCTCTCTCTCTCTCTCTCTCTCTCTCTCTCTCTCTCCCTCCCTCCCTCTGTCTGTCTTGTCTCTGTCTGTCTGTCTGTCCCTCTCTGTCTGCCCCTCTCTGCCTGTCTGTCTGTCTGTCTGTCTGTCTGTCTGTCTGTCTGTCTGTCTGTCTGTCTGTCTGTCTGTCTGTCTGTCTGTCTGTCCCTCTCTCTCTCGCTGTCTCTTTCTGTCTGTCTGTCCCTCTCTGTCTGTATGTCTGTCTGTCTGTCTGTCACTCTCTCTCTCTCTCTCTCTGTGCGTCTCCCTCTTTCTCTCTCTCTCTCTGTGCGTCTCTCTCTTTCTCTCTCTCTCTCTCTGTGCGTCTCTCTCTTTCTCTGTCTGTCTGTCTGTCTGTCTGTCTCTCTCTCTCTCTCTTTCTGTCTGTCTGACCCCCTCTCTCTCTGTCTGTCTGTCGGTGTGTCTGTCTGTCTGTCTGTCTGTCTGTCTCTCACTCTGTCTCTCTCTTTCTCTCCCTCTCTGTCTGTCTGTCTGTCTGTCTGTCTGTCTGTCTGTCTCTCGCTGACTCTTTCTGTCTGTCTGCCCCTCTCTCTGTCTGTCTCTCTCTCCCCCCCCTCTCTCTCTCCCTTTCTCTCTCTCTGTCTCTCTCTCTCTCTGCGTCTCTCTCTTTCTCTGTCTCTCTCTCTCTCTCTCTCTCTCTCTTCTGTCTGTCTGACCCCCTCTCTCTCTGTCTGTCAGTCGGTGTGTCTGCCTGTCTGGCTGTCTGTCTGTCTCTCACTCTGTCTCTCTCTCTCTCTCTCTCTGTCTCTCTGTCTCTCTCTCTCTGTCTCTCTCTCTCTCTCTGTCTCCCCCTCCTCTGTCTCTCTGTCTCTCTGTCTCTCTGTCTGTCTGTCTCTCTCTCTCTCTCTCTCTCTCTCTGTATCTATGTGTCTCTGTATCTATGTGTCTCTGTCTGTCTGTCTGCCTGCCTGCCTGTCTGTCTGTCTGTCTGTCTCTTTCTCTCTCTCTCTCTCTCTCTGCTCCACATATATACTAATGAGTCTTGATAAACCAAGAAGAACATTTAAGGAAGAAGTGACCAAAGTATCATCAAGTTTCATTCATGTGTCACCGAGCATCGACGGAAATTTTGAAAACGTGAAAAATCAACTCCGAGAGCAATGGAAAAAGAAGAATTCGTTTACAGTCAGTGAAAAAAGTATTGTCATGGTTGCGTTATCACCAATAGCGCACAGAAGGAAGCAATGACGGGGAGTCGACAGCGTTCGACCTACAGTCACGTGAAGCTGACGGGTACGGTGTTCGCAGCTGCACATAACACACAGTTACATTCTTAGGCAAGGTGCTTTACCCAGATTGCCTCTCCTTGGCCCATATGTATTAGAAGGAAGGAAGATTCCTCATGAGCAAGACTTACTTCTAAAGGAAATACTACAGAAGTTACTTGCTATGCATGGGCGATAATTTGCGTTGTAGTTGTGACTATAGAGGTATGTAGTAACTAACGCTGAAATGGTCGTTGTCAACCACATTCGGGGACAGAGTACTCGGAGTACTCTGTCCACGGGGACAGAGTACTCGGTCTTTGAAATCTCGGCATTTGAACGAGAACGAGACTGCCAACAACAGGCAGTTTACCTATCAAAATGGCGGTCGACGTTCGAATGGGACAAGATTTGTTGAACTATTTGAATACCGTGCCGGCGTGAAACACTTATCGCTGAGTGAAGAACATGGTCATCGGTATGTCACGTGACTGTAAGGACGAGATTTCAACGACCGAGTACTCTGTACCCGTGGACAGAGTACTCCGAGTACTCTGTCCCCGAATGTGGTTGACAACGACCATTTCAGCGTAACTAACTAGGGGGAATCCCGTCTGTGTGCACATGTGCAAGTGTCTTTGGCTGTCGTCTGCTTGTTGACAGAAAACGCATTATATGCGCATGCAAGTCCTCTTGCAACTCATCTGCAATTTCCAATATTTCATGGCGATAAGATATACATTTATTGTAAATTTCTTAATCATCAAACGAATCAAGCGGATTTGTGCGGACGATATTCTGTCCCGCCTCCTTTGTTGCTGTCGCCGATTAAACACGCAAGTGAACGCTGTAATCTTTCGTGTTGACATAATTTCATGTTCTCGCTCCAGCCTCACCTAGCACCAAACTCGTGAGATCCTGGCGTACGTCGACACACATTTCCTCGTTTACAAAAATAAAGCAGTGTAATCTGAACAGTGTTTTCATCACAAAAATGCTATTGAAATATATCGTTTTCATGGCTTTGTACACATTGTCAACAGATGCTACGGTGTTTAGGTGCGTTGACCCACATTTCCATTTTTAGAAATGTAGGAACTTAAACGACCTATTGATTCATTCAACATACAGCTTCGATGAATTAGTGCTGTTTATTGCTTATAATTCCTTTGGATGGGTTTCAAGAATCCCAAAATTCAGTGTTTTCTGCGCGAACCAAAGACAACCATGGCGGCTAAACTCGTTGTAACTACGGCTGTACTCATGGGTCCCGGCAGAAGTAGAATTTGGGCTGTTCTACTACATCGTAACGTGTGAAGGAACCACCATTTTCGACTCATGCATCACAAAGTAAGACATTACTTTCCTCACATGCATACTGTCCCAGAGGAGTAAAACCGGTCATTAGGCGCTGCGTAATGGCGATCGGGTGAAATCCCCCCCCAAATTTTTTATTAAAAAAAGAAGGACAGAAATAACAATTATTGTTGTTGTTGCTGCTGCTGTTTCTGTCGCTTTTGTTGTTGTTATTGTTGTTGTTGTTGTTCTTATCATTATTATGATTAAAATAAAGTTTGGTGCTATTGTAAGCCTGAGCATGGCGGCGGATGTTCATGTTATTCCACGCCCCAACGAATGTCTTCATTTCGCTTACGTTCATGACAGCTCAGTGCAGGCCTTTTCATAGCGATAATTCTACAAACAGCATGCACGCCAGTTACTGCCAGTTTGCTCAAGCGCTCTGACGACTTCCCCGTCTTATATGTTGCTGCGGTCCAATCATCTTTTTTCCACCTCTTGAGCAAGAAGTCCCACTTTTTCACAGGGAGGGAGTGCATCGCTGCACCACCAATAACTACTCACCGCTTGACTGCCCCGACATTACTTCGCTCATTCAACGCCAAAAATTGCTTTCCTCGATGAATGTTGTCGCCACATCCCTCCCTTCAGCGTAATGTCTTTCTTTTGAAAGTTTCGAGAGCAGCGTTTACGACTCGACTGAGGATATTTTCATCCTGCATTTCACTCTTCGTTCCCATCCACTTACCATAACTATCACTAAAACCTACACGACTCCACTTCAAAGTGCTCCCAAACGGAACGCACAAAACTCAGCCTGACTTTTCAGACTTTCTACCCCTGCAAGTACCCTGATGCCTCCTCACGCGTGGCAAGTTTTGTTGAAGGGACAGATGATGTCTTTGTGTCGGGAAAAACGACAAAAATTTCATGAGAACTGGGGGAAACATGCCTGAAAATGAACCCGGGACACCTGCATGGTAGGCATCAACGGTGCCACTAGACATATGTACATGTATTTACACAAGAATGAATGTGTTGATAGATGTCTTTCCAACTTTCCCATTAAATCGTGCTCACAGTGATTGTAGTAACCCGTTTGATTTACAACTCCCCTAACAACCAGCTCCCCACAACGGGAAAACACCCTATGATGTGAAATAGCATCCTAGATCCGGGATTTGTTTTTCGATGTCTGCATTATTAAGACGAGAACATACACATTTTGAAAAGAGAAGATTGACGAAAAATGTGTGCGTTTGTGTGTATGTGCTCGTATGTGTGTGTGTGGGTGCGCACGCGCGTATGTGTATGTGTGTGACAGACAGACACAGACAGACAGACACAGACAGACAGATACAGACAGATTGATTGATTTGATTGATTGATTGCTTTATTGCAGCCGACGGCCCATCAGACAATTTTACAACATACATGCTATGTACATTCTATTTTTAAAATGTATACTTTACACATCATCGTTATGTACAGCTTAAAAATAATTGTGTAACCCTCCTTAGGAATGGCTACAATACTCATGCATTTCAGACTTGAGTGACGGATTAAAAAGGCAGTGTACACAATTGGAAATTGGCTTTACGCGTTTCTAAGTTGAAAAAAGTAACAGTAGGTACAATATTAATACTGTTGGGTAGTACGAAATGAACGACTCCTGACTAGTTTTCTTTCAACGACATATTTCTTGTTGCCATTGCATAACATACGTACATTGCCACATCTCTGCTTTTCCAAGCGTCTTGTCCATTGACTATATAGCCATACCCATCTCTTGCTGTGGTGATGTACTTGGCTATATATTTTTCTCTTAAGGATTTGTACATGGGACAGTGGATTAAAAAATGTTCTTCATTTTCTACTTGTTCTGCACAGAAAGGACATGACACATCAGCATTCTCCCTATATATAGTATAACGTCTTTCATTGCTTCGTAGTTCGTTTATTCCCAAGCGGAATCGGATAAATGTGTCCCAAAATTTTGTATATTGATATCGTTCAGGTTGCTCTCTGTCTGAAATGAACTTTTCATGGTTCTATAGAAGGCAAATCGGTCTCCACTGCCGAGCTTATCACACCATTCCTGCCTGAAGCAATCTCTTAATCTTTGTTCTACTGTTTTCATTACACAGACACAGACAGACAGACATAGAGAGACGACAGTGCGATTAACCCTTCTTTGCGGCCAAGCGCCAGAATCGGGTTGGAATACTCCCCAGGGAGCGGAGTTGGTGCTGGTACCTGACTGTGTGCGTCTTAAATGTCTGTCACTATGTTTGTTGTGAGGGGCCAGTGAGGATTGATCAAGATGCCCAGTGATCAGGGGGTAAAGTGTAAAGCGGTTTGAGACCCAGACAAAGGGTGTAAGTCGCTATATAAAACCACACCTTTACCTTTACATAGAGAGACAGGCCTTTACATAGAGAGGCAGACATAGAGAGACAGACAGACATAGAGATAGAGACAGACATAGAGAGAGAAACAGACATAGAAAGAGAGAGACATAGAGAGAGAGACAGACATAGAGAGAGAGAGAGACAGAGACACAGAGAACAACGAACGATGAACAAATGATTTATTGTGGGGGCCTTCGGCCCATTACAAAGACAGACAGACAGACAGACAGACAGACAGACAGACAGACAGACAGACAGACAGACAGACAGACAGACAGACAGACAGACAGACAGACAGAGACGCACAGAGAGAGAGAGAGAGAGAGAGAGAGACAGACAGACAGACAGACAGACAGACAAACAGACAGACAGACAGACAGACAGACAGAAAGACAGAGACAGAGACAGAGACAGACAGAGACAGGCAGAGACAGACAGAGACAGACACAGTCACAGACACAGACACAGATAGACAGACACAGACACAGAGAGACAGACACAGACACAGAGAGATAGAAATTTGATTGTTTATTTGCGGCCGACGACCCATCACGTTGGCATATAAGCATATGTACAAAAGTAAAAACATTAGTGTATCAGTTGTAGTTACAATATACTATTATCGCTTGATGAAAGAAAGTGACATATCAAAACTCGTCAGTATGTACTTACACTTAAAATAAAATGAAATATATATACACTAAGGTAAAATTGTTCACATATCAATCTATAGTTTAAAGCTCATTTTGAGCGTCTGATAGGATCTGACAAGAGAACAGAAGAGGGAGGGGGGGGGGGAGAGAGAGAGAGAGAGAGAGAGAGAGAGAGAGAGAGAGAGAGAGAGAGAGAGAGAGAGAGAGAGAGAGGATGCAGACATACACACGCATGCGCGCGGGCGCACACACAAACACTTACACACGCAAGCACGCCCGCACACCCGCACACCCGCACGAACACAAACACATTTTACTGGGTGAATAGTGTAGATTCAGAAAAATAGTTTGGATTTAGCAGACTATTAAGATAAATTTAATTTCTTAAGCGCTTTAGGCTTTGCTTTTGGGGGTGGGGATGGTTGGGTTTTGAGGATACATGGTATTTGCCATCACTTTTCCTACCACGTGCGACAGTTTGATGCAAAGCCATGCTAAGCTCCGACTATGACGCACCTGCTTATTAAGGACAACTGAAGTTAAAGCACGTCTAAGTGACAACAGGCATAACATGTTTGTAATTCCACTAAAACTTCAGTATGTCGTAAACACACATGTATGTCACTTATGCAAAAGACAACCTCAAAGAAACAATTACGCAAATCATCTGCAGATTGTCTTGGGCGAACTTGTGTTGTTCGAATGGAAGCAAAATTTGAAGTCAAATGCTGCGGAAATATTTCAGCACTGTTGTGGCATTCAAAGCACACCACGGCTGTAAGATAATAAAGGAAGACGTGCGTATTTCACTCTAATGCGACAACGAAGAAAATATGTTAAACATGTCAGTTAAGACATGCAGAAAACCACCAGCACAGCTCTACACGACCAGTTTCGGCATGGCCTGTGCTATGAATTCGTCGTGAACAGCCTTTTCGTTTCACGGATCAGGAGCGCGTTTCTTAGGCAAGGAATCTCGAAAGAGTCTCGGGGGCTAGGCGTTGTTTACACCGTCTCGCTCATTCAGCGTGGCTGAGACTAGTGAATATAGTCTCAGCAACAGGTTGGTCACGTGATAAGAGTGTAATCACAAGAGTGTAATATTGTAAACTCTACTAATTATAAGGACTTTGAATACAACAGCAATATTTATACTTCATTGAGCGAGTAAGGCAACCAATCCCGTCTGCATAATCTTCGATACACACAGAAACCCACTGAGAGCTTTTGCTGATGAGGAATCATTAATTTAATGTATGCTTAGAAGGATAAAACTTAGAAAAACTGCTTCTGAGCTATCCGATAATATCGAACTTCGGAATCGGACGGATTCCTACAGAAGAAACTTCCATTCGATTAACGTTCAACACAGGTTAAATCACTTACTGACTCCATCAGTCGACACCGAATGATCGAAGTGTGGAGCTCGTCAAACAGTGTGAAGGCAGTTAGACCACAGGTTCCGGCCAGAAAGCATTTACTTGCGAGAGTATAACCATAGATTCACGAAACCAGCCCGGACCCATAGGAATCCTTTTTGCTGCGTAGGTCCAAAGATCGCGTGTATTACCAAAGACTATTCATAACTGTATAATCTTTGGTATTACTATACACAATCGCACGTGCTCAGGGCAGTTTGCAACCTTATAGACACGTTCGCGCTAAAAGTAGTTCTCAAATGATTTCCTGAAAATCTCATAGATTAGTTTTATTAGAACACCAAATTTGTGTTTATCTATCGGGATAAATAATTGGAGTGAAATAGAATCGCCTCTTTTTACTCTCAATGGTCTTCTGATCATGTTGAATTTTGATTGGTAGAATCAATGGAATGTGGAGCCGAAGTCACATGACCAACCTGTGTCAGAGACACTATGATCTCTGTGTTCAGAATGCGTCTCGCTCACAAGGAGGCACTCGCTGCGAAGGAGGGTGGCCTAGGTAGCTCCGAAGGTACCTCGCTGCAGAGGCCTGGATAATCCAAATGGCGGAGACCGTGCCAATTCGGTTGCCGCTGATAGACGGAAGTGCCTGTAATGTGTCTCTCACTGTCCGAGAATGAAAAAGTGTACGTACACGGAAGTATAAATTTACTGTTCGAGTATTCATGCGTATATTTTGAGTAGTATGTGTATAGGTTATTTCCGGACAAACACTGTCGAATTTAATTTATCGTTTGCATACACGAAGCACCGTACATGTTCACTCTGTGAGATTTGTCTCTTGAATTGATCGAAGTGTATGGAGGCACAACGTTTTCGACAAAATTGTCTACATTTGAACCCGCGTTGCTTTCTTTTCGTTTAAAAAGTTCCCGTGCCATTCGAAATGTCCCCATGATATGTTCTATCGAGTGAAAAACTGCTGTGATGTCTGTATATTCAGTTATTTCGTCCATCGGCAACTTCTTCGCCGACTCTCGCGCCAGGACGCAGCCATGTTCTCTCGGACTTCCGCCTTGCCAATGGATGACTGGCCGTTTCTAAGTCGTCTTGCTTGCCCTTGGTTAGCTCTCGAGGTGTGTACCTTGCCTAAGAACGCACTCCTGGATAGACAGCCTTGTCTAAGACAATGACAAGCAGTTCTACATGTTCTTGATCTGTCCTAAGTTCCAAGGACTTTATTGGCATCCCGAGTATTACATGTGAACAACGATATTATTTTCCTGGTATTTCGGTATTTGTAGGGATCTGCTCTGTTGTGTTTTTCGGAGTCTATTACTTCATGTGTGCCACGTAGAAAACTGAGATGGCCACAGCAACGTCTACTTAACATTCCATGCGTGATTCTGAAACAATTTGGCCATCGATCTTCGTAACGCGAAGCAGCTGTTTTCCATAGGCACAGAGACAATGCATCTCTGTTAAATCAGTCAAGAAGCGGATGCAAGGAACTTATTTTTTTCTCTACGAATTCTGTATTGCAGTTTGAATACCTCTGACAAGGCAGAGTTCGACGTTGTGAAAGTGCATAAACATGCATACCAATCCTGTGTACTTACGCGACTGCACGCTGCAAGCGATGAGAGCAAGGACAGCCAC
Organism: Theodoxus fluviatilis; assembly: GCA_034096865.1. NCBI lineage: Eukaryota > Metazoa > Mollusca > Gastropoda > Cycloneritida > Neritidae > Theodoxus > Theodoxus fluviatilis. Next base: position 10,803 of record JAWQFJ010000786.1, on the reverse strand, counting down.
AGTCCAGGCCGCACGAGTCCCCATGGTGGTGTGAGCGGAGGAGCGCATGTGACACAGCTTTTAATGCCAAACGGGTGAAAAACAGGTCGGGTATACCGTGTGGACCAGGAAGTTGGCACTTAGCCAATGAGTTTGTGACCAATGCAACAACACTGAAGGTGATAACGTCATACCGCCGGTGGAATGTTCCGGCTCCCTGCTTACTTGAATGCGGCCTTGTACGGGAATGAAGCAGCATATCGTTTGCAGATTGTTCGAAGATACGACAGATAAGGTGGCAGACGCCTTGCCGTTCTGCACTGATTGTTTCATACAGCGTGCACGAAGCGCGCAAACACCGGGCATAGGCCTTACCGTCTGTGGTCTTGTTTAAAGCGAACTGAGAATCTCGTGTGAAAACAGCTTTTTTAATTAGTGCTAGGGCGAGGGGAGAGTCACGCATGCTTTCAGTTCCAGGAACAACATGACCGCCCCATCTAGGCTGGTGTGGAGCGTGTTTAAGTGGTTCTCAAGTTTTAACCTGACCATCAAAGCACAACGAAGCATCAAAATATGATGAGTGCATCTGAATAAATACCAAAACCTCCCTTTTCAAGAGCTTGGTCTTTTCAGTTCTGCTGCATGGATGCGAGACCTGGAAACTACCCAAGGGAGAGGAGAAGAAGCTAGACATCTTCCAGACCAAATGCTTACGGAGGATTTTCAAGATTCGATGGCAACAACACGTCTCCAACAAGACAGTTCACGAGATGGCAGAGGCGGAGAGGGTCAGTGAGATGGTGAGGAGACGGAGATAGAGCTGGATCGGCCATGTGCTGAGGAAAGACAGAACGGACGACTGTGCTGTAGCCCTCGGGTGGGCACCTGAAGGAAGAAGGAAAAAAGGCCGCCCAAAAACAACTTGGCGGCGAATGGTGGAACTGGAACGGAACGGTGCGGGCTGGAACACGTGCAACACAGCACGACGTGCAGCTGCGGACCGACCCCAGTAGAGGAGTGATGTCCTAGCCTTGTGTGCCTCCTGGCACAGAGAGAAGTAAGGATTAAGGATTAAGGAGTAATGTCCTAGCCTTGTGTGCCTCCTGGCACAGAGAGAAGTAAGGTTAAGGTAAGGTAAGGTCTGAATATATATGTGCTCACGCTCCATCAAAAGCCTCTTGCGACAATAGGGTGCAGGGTTCAAAACTGCGTCGATCCTGGATTCTCGAGCAATGTCCTTATTTTGCATTGTTTTCTCCCCCAGAAGGCGTATAACCGAGTAACTGCGAGGGCTAACGATGAATATATCCCTCCAACCCTCTCTATCCCTCCATCTCTCTATCTCTCCATCCCTCTCTATCTCTCCATCCCTCTCAATCTCTCCATCTCTCTCTATCTCTCCATCCCTCTCTATCTCTGCAACCCTCTCTATCTCTCCATCCCTCTCTATCTCTCCATCCCTCTCTTTCTCTCCATCCCTCTCTTTCTCTCCATCCCTCTCTATCTCTCCATCCCTCGCTATCTCTCCATCCCTCTCTATCTCTCCATCCCTCTCTATCTCTCCATCTCTCTCTATCTCTCCATCTCTCTCTATCTCTCCATCTCTCTCTTTCTCTCCATCCCTCGCTATCTCTCCATCCCTCTCTATCTCTCCATCCCTCTCTATCTCTCCATCTCTCTCTTTCTCTCCAATCTCCATCCCTCTCTATCTCTCCATCCCTCTCTATCTCTCCATCCCTCTCTATCTCTCCATCTCTCTCTATCTCTCCATCCCTCTCTATCTCTCCATCCCTCTCTATCTCTCCATCCCTCTCTATCTCTCCATCCCTCTCTATCTCTCCATCCCTCTCTATCTCTCCATCTCTCTATCTCTCCATCCCTCTCTATCTCTCCATCCCTCTCTATCTCTCCATCCCTCTCTATCTCTCCATCCCTCTCTATCTCTCCATCCCTCTCTATCTCTCCATCCCTCTCTATCTCTCCATCCCTCTCTATCTCTCCATCCCTCTCTATCTCTCCATCCCTCTCTATCTCTCCATCCCTCTCTATCTCTCCATCCCTCTCTATCTCTCCATCCCTCTCTATCTCTCCATCCCTCTCTATCTCTCCATCTCTCTCTATCTCTCCATCCCTCTCTATCTCTCCATCCCTCTCTATCTCTCCATCCCTCTCTATCTCTCCATCCCTCTCTATCTCTCCATCCCTCTCTATCTCTCCATCTCTCTCTATCTCTCCATCTCTCTCTATCTCTCCATCCCTCTCTATCTCTCCATCCCTCTCTATCTCTCCATCTCTCTCTATCTCTCCATCCCTCTCTATCTCTCCATCCCTCTCTATCTCTCCATCCCTCTCTATCTCTCCATCCCTCTCTATCTCTCCATCCCTCTCTATCTCTCCATCCCTCTCTATCTCTCCATCCCTCTCTATCTCTCCATCCCTCTCTATCTCTCCATCCCTCTCTATCTCTCCATCCCTCTCTATCTCTCCATCCCTCTCTATCTCTCCATCCCTCTCTATCTCTCCATCTCTCTCTATCTCTCCATCCCTCTCTATCTCTCCATCCCTCTCTATCTCTCCATCCCTCTCTATCTCTCCATCCCTCTCTATCTCTCCATCCCTCTCTATCTCTCCATCCCTCTCTATCTCTCCATCCCTCTCTATCTCTCCATCCCTCTCTATCTCTCCATCCCTCTCTATCTCTCCATCCCTCTCTATCTCTCCATCCCTCTCTATCTCTCCATCCCTCTCTATCTCTCCATCCCTCTCTATCTCTCCATCCCTCTCTATCTCTCCATCCCTCTCTATCTCTCCATCCCTCTCTATCTCTCCATCCCTCTCTATCTCTCCATCCCTCTCTATCTCTCCATCCCTCTCTATCTCTCCATCCCTCTCTATCTCTCCATCCCTCTCTATCTCTCCATCCCTCTCTATCTCTCCATCCCTCTCTATCTCTCCATCCCTCTCTATCTCTCCATCTCTCTCTATCTCTCCATCCCTCTCTATCTCTCCATCTCTCTCTATCTCTCCATCCCTCTCTATCTCTCCATCCCTCTCTATCTCTCCATCCCTCTCTATCTCTCCATCCCTCTCTATCTCTCCATCCCTCTCTATCTCTCCATCCCTCTCTATCTCTCCATCCCTCTCTATCTCTCCATCCCTCTCTATCTCTCCATCCCTCTCTATCTCTCCATCTCTCTCTATCTCTCCATCCCTCTCTATCTCTCCATCCCTCTCTATCTCTCCATCCCTCTCTATCTCTCCATCCCTCTCTATCTCTCCATCCCTCTCTATCTCTCCATCTCTCTCTATCTCTCCATCCCTCTC
>JAWQFJ010000786.1:0-2500 GCA_034096865.1 Theodoxus fluviatilis | reverse complement strand
ACCTGCTGGGTCGTGCATTGTTCATGTCAAACATGTCTTGTTATGCCAGCCAACAATAACTTGTGACTGCATGCACCAGAACCACAGAGGAACTTACTGTAGTCACAGACGACTCCAGCGTCTCTGGAGTGAGGACACTCGTTGCCAATGGGCGTTCCCTGGTTACACAGGGAGAGTTCTGTCTCTTCTCCGGTGCATCCCATGCTGGACAGCATGACAGGGCCCACGCCTCCACTGTAATAGGCCCCTGATACGGCGTAGTGCTCGCCCCTGTAATTGAAGTAACACTAGAAATCATGGTTGACCTTTAGAATCTTTCACTGCATGTCATCTAATATTAATCATACCCGAAATCAGCATGCAACACCTGTCTCTTGACACCTTGTGCACATATTTAGCTGTGTGATGCTCATTGCATTGAGTGTAAGGAAAAGATACATGACATGGATGAGGATTTAATTGATCTGATGGAAACTGCAGCAGTTCAAACCACAGGGCGACGACGGCAACGCTGACGTCGAAAACAAGACGACGACAATGACGCCAATGCCAACATAATCAACGCCTTGTTGCGGTGTTTAAGGGTGACATCTTTTAAATGGGCATCCACCTGTTCTCACGCTGTCAAAAAGTACGTTTCCTTGTGCGTCTGAATGCGCTTGAAGAGTTCAACTTTTTTCTCACTCGTCCTCCCCTAGCCCGCACACTTCCTTCCCTTTCCCCTCATTTTGCCGATTCTTTCTCTTTCTTAAACTCTAAAACAAGCGCATGCAAATATATGGACTCACAAATGCTCAATACAGACAAGTGCATGTTAATCAAGCTATGGATGAATGGAACGGGATTTCCCATGGTATTTTAATGCCAGCGACTGGCGTTCCTTACTGGCTGTGGCCCAGCATTCTGCAGATGACCTGGGCGTCACTGTCGCCAAACTTCTCGTCACAGACAGTTCCCCAGGTGCTGTTGGTCGTCACTTCCACTCTGCCTTCCCTGGCACTGTTTCCGCCTCCCACCAGTCTCACCCGCCATTTTGGGTGCTCTGCAGTGAAGTGAATTGTTTGAACAAACGTTGAGCATGTTTGGGGCAGATAAGGTGAACGGTTCGAAGAGCATTTGTATTTCTATGAATGACATTTCCATTGACATTTATATGGTAACATACCCAACCATGCATATCTGTTGGGAACATAAGAAACTATGACCACGACAAAAATTGACTAGAAAGAAATGTTTGCATGCAATATGTATGGTGGAAGAGTTTGTCCAAGGAAATACAGGTACACATCTCGGGCAAGTTATCAGTAAAAGGCAGAAAAATGGTCAAAAGAACAAAGTGCAAGCACAAAAAAGATTGGGTTCTATGAACATGAGTCAGCCTGACGGCAGACTCCTTTGAAGTGCTAGTTTTATCCTGCAAAATCTTCGTTGCTCTGTTTAGTTTGCGCTCATCCTCCCAGAACATAATAGGACTATAAACAATTGAATTTACCGAAATACATTATGCATTATCAGTTATCCGTGATATCAAATCTGCATATACATAATATAAAGCTATATGTCATGTTATAGGTCAGTTAAACAATGTGTACAATTTCTCTAATGTCGTTAAGACATTATCTACATGTATAGCTCTTTCAGTGTACTTAAGACAGTCACATCCAAACATGCAATGTACACTTGTGAAATTATGATACGTCATTTTAACAAATACATATATTCCATTTAATTCTTTATTTTAGTAGACATCAAAGAATGTCCGTACCAGAGTTTGAATTAAAGCAGACATCAGGAAGCAAACTGATTGGAATCACTACTGGAAATATTGCCTGTCTCAAGGAATCGTGGATGGTAAATACAGGAAAACGTGTGGTGGAAAATGGGATGCAGGGATGGAAGTTGTTGGAAAGAGAGGGCCATTCACTTGGGAGGCCAGGACACTGACGATAGGAACCATGCTAGAGACATATATCTCTGGCAATCCAGTGGAGCTTTGGCCTGTATATGAAATATGTTGATAAAGTACCGGGATCGCAAAGCTGCAAATGTGGTGGTAGTCAATTCTATATCTAGCTTTGTAGGAAAAATACCACTCCAAATAATACCTATTTGGTATGTGACATGTGTTTAGGGGGCCTTTCAACACTTTTTCTGATTACCTTACCAGGGAAGAATGCGGATGACCAAAAAAAGTTACCCAAATGTTATATTCCAGCTCAATGATTACAACGATTTGCATCCGAAACCTTTGCCAAGTGTTCTTTGGTCTATCGTCAGCGGAAAAAAGTCTAATGACAATTCAAGCTTTTAATACTACGAACACATTCACTCTCAGTAAAGCAGATCCACACACACACACACACACACAGAGCATACACACGCGCGCGCGCGCGCGCACGTACGCACGCACATAAAAGAGAGCGAGCGGATACGCATGCACACACACAGACACACACACACACACACACACACACACACACACACACACACACACATATAA
>JAWQFJ010000785.1:336741-351221 GCA_034096865.1 Theodoxus fluviatilis | reverse complement strand
CCCCCCCCGCCTTGTTAAAAAAAAGAATTGGAAACACCGCCCCACCCACCCCCCCTCGGGTTTGCTAATACAATTTGGAAACCCACCCCCCCCCCCCCCCCCCCCGCTAAAAAAAGTTTGGAAACCACCCCCCCTCCCCCGCAACGGTAAAATAAGTTTGGAAAGTCCCCCCCCGCATGCTAAAAAAAGTTTGGAAACAACCCCCCCCCCCAGCTTAAACTAGTTTGGAAACCCACCCCCCACCCCCGCTTGCTAAAATAAGATTGGAAACCCGCCCCTCCCCCCCCCCCCCCCCGCTTGCTAAAAAAGCCCCCCCCCCCCCCTACCCGCTTGCTAAAGAAAGATTGGAAACACACACACACACACCCCCCCGCAGATTCCTGACCAGGCAGCAATGGACCTCTACTCTGACCCATTCGTTCACAGCAAAGAAATTCCTCTGCTGTTCTATTCGACATAACAGATACTTTCTTGTGTTGCGCGTGCACCCTCATTTACCCACCAATTAGTCCAAAGCCAAGTTGGTGGAGGACGCTCTATGATTGCCTAATGAAAAAGAAAATGCAAAGCCTGTTGATGTGAGAGAACAGGTTTATTTGGGTAGGAACTGTCTAATCTCTCATCAGCATCTTCTGCCTCTTGAGCTTCTTCTGAGACACCTTCTTCTTGACGGGCTCCTCCTCGCCACCAGCGGGGCGGGCCACCACCTGCTCCTTCTCCGTCAGGATGACCTCGATGTGGCAGGGGCTGCTCATGTAGGCTGCAAGCAGAGGTGCCAGGAGTTGTCACCAAGTCACACTCAGCCAGGGAGGCAGAGGTGCCAGGATTGTCACCAAGTCACACTCAGCCAGGGCGGCAGAGGTGCCAGGATTGTCACCAAGTCACACTCAGCCAGGGAGGCAGAGGTGCCAGGATTGTCACCAAGTCACACTCAGTCAGGGAGGCAGAGGTGCCAGGATTGTCACCAAGTCACACTCAGTCAGGGAGGCAGAGGTGCCAGGATTGTCACCAAGTCACACTCAGGGAGGCAGAGGTGCCAGGATTGTCACCAAGTCACACTCAGTCAGGGAGGCAGAGGTGCCAGGATTGTCACCAAGTCACACTCAGCCAGGGAGGCAGAGGTGCCAGGATTGTCACCAAGTCACACTCAGTCAGGGAGGAAGTACGTGGGGGAAGAATCAAAAGACATGACGGATGGACGGACGGACGGATGGATGGATGCATAGAGTTTTACAGCCTATTAGCCCATGTAGGATATGTATGGCCATTAATCAAGATCATCATTAGAATAGTTAAGTGCAATTCATGTCCCTACTTATTCGCCTCTTACAAATCGTGTAGGGAGACACGGTGGGTGTATTTTTTCAACCCCCAAACCACAGAGGGATCAAAGGACATAAGAGAATGAACAAATAATGTTCCATGTCACCTTGCTGCTATTCCTATCGTCCCTAGACACCAGTGACACCTATGCGTACCCCCCTCGTTCTTCCAAATTTATCCCCATGTGAGAATTCTGGAGCAGAAATGACTGTTGTTGTTTACAAAGTTACTTAGTTACTTGGAACAATGATTTCATTATAGCATAACTTCATAATTAGCCTGAACATTAGCTAGCTGCAAGGAGCAATTCGGGAAAAGCTGCAAGGGCAGAAAGTAGCCACATCATACAGGAATTCCATGTCTAGGGTTAATCGTTAGGGTCAATCTGTCTCATAACTGTAAATATCAGACAGAAACAAGTGTAATCCAAGTTGTTCACCTTATTTCCAGCAATAGAGGTATTTATGTCCAGGGTTTGCGTGGCAGCACACTAGCAAATTGAACCAGGAAACACACATTTTGCTATGTCCATCTAATGTTCACTGAGCAGCATTGAGAGGAAACCATTTCCATCTCTATTTCTTCACATATCATCTAATTCAGGACTAACTCATGAGGAAATAAGCGTTGATCCTCTAGGAGAATTTGGGGATCTTTCCTGATTTTTCATTTACAATCTAATCATGAAGGGTTCTGTGCTATCTTTATACAGCACTGTTGACTGTAGCAAGAATGTCCCTGGCTTTAATTTTTTTGTTTTCAAACCAGTGGGCAAATTTTGCAGAAGAAATAATGACTGTTCATGCCTGGCAACAACAGTCATCACACTGCCAGTGAAGAGACAAAGGAGCTATGGAAGTACAAAATAGGAGGAAATAATGACTGTTCATGCCTGGCAACAACAGCCACCACACTGCCAGTGAAGAGACAAAGGAGATATGGAAGTACAAAATAGGAGGAAATAATGACTGTTCATGCCTGGCAACAACAGCCACCACACTGCCAGTGAAGAGACAAAGGAGATATGGAAGTACAAAATAGGAGGAAATAATGGCTGTTCATGCCTGGCAACAACAGCCACCACACTGCCAGTGAAGAGACAAAGGAGATATGGAAGTACAAAATAGGAGGAAATAATGGCTGTTCATGCCTGGCAACAACAGCCACCACACTGCCAGTGAAGAGACAAAGGAGATATGGAAGTACAAAATAGGAGGAAATAATGGCTGTTCCAGTGCAGTGCAGAGGGAAAGATGGATGGATCGATGGATGGATAGTGTTTTACGGCCTATCAGCCTTGTAGGCTATGTAAGGCCATTAAGCATGAAAATCACTTTAGTAGTTTTGAGTAAACGCAATCCAGTCACGGTGTACCTAGTTATTCGCCTCTTACGAATCGCGTAGGGAGATGCGGTGGGTCAATTCTTACCCGGAACCCACAGGGGTAAGTGCAAAGGGACTGCTGGATGCCTGCATGAGGCTGTACAACCTATCAACCTTTGTGGGTAACACTGAGCCATGTACTACCTAAATCACCAGCGTTGTTTGAGTACGAACATGACTCCAGTACCCCACACCATTCATCTTTTACAAAAATCATAAGGAGAAGTAGTGGTTCCATTCTTAGTCCCTACAACAGCAAAATGAGAAGAGTGGAACAAACAGTTAATGGTCAAGAAAGATATCACAGCCAAAATAGTACGATGCAAAGAGGAAAAGGTGGCAGAAACAGTGCACTTGACAGGTATGCTCAGATCAGGGAGCCACTCACGGTTGATTCTGCCGTGGGCACGGTACGTCCTGCGCCTCATCTTGGGGGCAGCGTTCACCTGGATGTGCTCGATGACCAGGTGGTCAGTGTCCATGCCCTGCAGGGGAAACAAAGTACTTGGTAAAGGAAGTAGTCTTAATGAGTAATGCCCATGTATCAAAGTTTATCTTTCAGCAGGAGTCCTTGGCAAATCCAACAGAAAAATTCACAGCAAAAAATAAAGGCAAAATAAAGGCAGACATTTTTGAAAGAGGCTAGAAAAAAAAATTGTGTATGCAAGAAACTAATTGCACATTTGAGAATGTGAGCTGAAGGTTCAGAAGTAGCATACTGAAAGGATTGTTTACAAGTAAGTTATACAAAATCAAGTAGAGGATGAAGAGCTGGATTGATACAGACCCTGAACTCGGCGTTGCTCTCAGCATTCTTGAGGAGCTGCAGAAGGAACTCTGCGCTCTTGCTGGGCCAGCGTCCCTGCACAGCCTTGAAGTTCTTGGCCTGGAACAGAAGGCAGGCATTCCTCACAGTGCACAATACTTACTTTTAATATTTCCATTAAAACGTGTTGTGCTTTCCATTTGTCAATCAATCCCAATAGAAGCCCTGTCATTTCCAACAGCAGAAGGCTCTTCACACTTCAGTTTCCCATTGTGACACTAAACAACCCATGAAACACCATTCACACTTCAGTTTCCCATTGCGACACTGAACAACCCATGAAACAGCATTCACACTTCAGTTTCCCATTGCGACACTGAACAACCCATGAAACAGCATTCACACTTCAGTTTCCCATTGCGACACTGAACAACCCATGAAACAGCATTCACACTTCAGTTTCCCATTGCGACACTAAACAACCCATGAAACAGCATTCACACTTCAGTTTCCCATTGCGACACTGAACAACCCATGAAACAGCATTCACACTTCAGTTTCCCATTGCAACACTGAACAACCCATGAAACAGCATTCACACTTCAGTTTCCCATTGCAACACTGAACAACCCATGAAACAGCATTCACACTTCAGTTTCCCATTGCGACACTGAACAACCCATGAAACAGCATTCACACTTCAGTTTCCCATTGCAACACTGAACAACCCATGAAACAGCATTCACACTTCAGTTTCCCATTGCAACACTGAACAACCCATGAAACAGCATTCACACTTCAGTTTCCCATTGCAACACTGAACAACCCATGAAACAGCATTCACACTTCAGTTTCCCATTGCAACACTGAACAACCCATGAAACAGCATTCACACTTCAGTTTCCCATTGCAACACTGAACAATCCACGAAACAGCATTCACACAAATGAGAATGTCAACTGCTAGTCTCTGTAACCTCTTCAACATGCCTTCAAGGGTCCATCATCCGAAACTACGCATCATGAAATTAGAGGCTGCGTCAAGATACTTTTTGCTTTTCATTTTGTCTTGTCAATAGCACCAAAGTGTAACTGTTATCACACATTTGGCACTGATATCCTAGCACCACTTTATTGTGATGATCACTAGGCTGTCTGCTACTAACAAATGCATTAGATGATGCAGCAAGGATGGAATCATGGATGGATGGAGTTTGACAGCCTATCAGCCTTTGTGGGTTTTGTAAGATCATCAGGCATGAAAATCACAAGAATAGTTTAGAGTAAGCATAAATCAAGTCATGATGTCCCTAGTGATTTGCCTCCAACAAATCGCATAGGGAGACGCAGTGGGTTGTATTCTGACCCCCAACCCACAGGGGGATGCAGTATGGAAGCAGAGATATGTTAGGCAAAGTAATTGTAAGCTTTCACAGCTATTAGTCTTCAATGACTCCAGTCCACAGCCTTGCACTTTACCCTTTTCACCACTCCCATTCTGCACCTTGCCACTCAGCAACTGTTCGAGCAAGCTCTTCACTTTTCCTCCACAAATTCATTGATAAAAAGTTAACAATTGTATCAGGCAGAGCAGACAGCTTTGCCCTGTGGTCATCACTTGACCACTGAATTTAGAACAATGAACCAGCAATTCAAAACCACAGCTCATCACAGTCGTCAAATTTCAACAGCAGAGGTGGCAGCAGTGTCATACTAGATCAATCAGATCCTAATATGAATGCCGGAGTTGCACACATGGTTGAAAGAGTCTGGTAGCCGTCTCACCTGGGCACAGCGACCAACACCACCAGCAAAGCGCCTGAAGGGCACGCACTCCTTCTTGTCCATCACATTCTTCAGGTAGCGAGTGGCCCGCTTCAGCGGCATCTTCTTGATGGCCTGGGCAGTCTCCCTGGTGTTCTGGGGACCAAGGATGGAGTGGAACATACATCCAATGTGTGAGTAACATGGGTATGACTGTAGGCTACATCAACACAGGTTGCCTGCTTGCTAAGCTTGACAACATTTTATGCTCAATGCAGTTTACACAAGTTATGCCAAATGTGTTTACGTATATGCAAACACACACACACACAAACACACACATACAGACACACACAAACACACACACACAAACACAACACTTGATTTCCAGACATGCATGTACTGTTCACTCAATCCACCCATGTTCAGTGTTCCATCAAACCTACAAGCATCCACATAAAAACATGTGCATGTGCAAACACACACACACACATTGATATAAATGTATAATTACTGGATGACAGTACGTTTCTTTAACAAAGCATTGATCTCTATACACATGAACATATGCTGATGTTCCTGCAGATTGCCTGAACTGATACGCACCTTGAAATGAACACGCAGGTAGGACCCACGGGCCTTGGCAGCTGTAAAGAAAAAGGAAATCCCATCATAACCAGAAAATGAATTATGTTTTCAGCACAACACTACTTCCCAATGATTGCACATTAATTGGTCAGAGTTATACAACAAAGGCAGGAGCATCCTTGAGAATGTAACAAGAATATTCAGGGTGTTGATCAAATACTAAGAACAGTTCACATCAGGGTGACATATCTGATAGTATGCAACTTTAATAGCATCGTTTTGGAAAGGTCTGCAAGATTTACACAGAAAGACATAACAACAGTTTCATGTTTCAGTACTTTCACATGATGACCATTCAGTAATAGACTAGGAATTGTCATTCGAACTCCCCCTCCATCCCAGAAGAGCAAAACATTTTCATTCACATTGTCTGCGCCTATCAAGCACACTGCACACACGCATGCTCGCACTCATAGACACACGCATTAACGACGCACACACACACACACACACACACACACACACACACACACACACACACACGCATGCACACGTTCACATACAGAGATCACCTACACTTAGCGAGGTTCTCCGGGTCTGCAGCGTAACGAACCATTTTGCTTGGTTCTGGAAGACATAATGAAGCAAAATGTGAAAATAGACTTGATTTGCGTACACAAGAAAACGTACAAGACTGAGGACCTTGTGTATGTTGATCGGCAAAGCTTACAGTTACTTACAGCTGTATTTCCATTTTATTTACACATTCATTCAGCAACGATTCCGATTGTCTGCATACTGCATTAAAACAAGGGGCAATCGAGGTTGAAAAGAACTTTGCAATGCTACACAAGAAGTTACTCGGGCGTCGTAGTTATATATCAAGAACAACTGGTGTTAGGGTTCACCAACGTGTAGAGTCTGCGGCACGACTTCAAAATAAAGCTATTTATTGATTAAAAAGACAATATGAACAAATTATACAAAGAAAAGTGAAATGATGGGTCTATGTGCTTGCAATATAAGCTGCTTTTATGACTGCTAAGTGCAGATTTATTGTGGATTGTCCGAGTTTTGACCGCGCCGTTTGAAGTTTGTGAGCGTACTTGCCTCAGTCCACGGGAAAAGGAAGCTCCACCATCATGCGCATGCGCAGTACACTTTTTCCGGTATTGAGTCGAAAATGTAAATATTCATGAAGCGAGTTCCCTGCGTAATTTCCTTCTCATAGTATTATGGGAAAATTTACTATTATGTACGTGTTCCCTGCCTGTGTCGTCCGTAGATAGTGCAGGTGCGCGGCTAGTCTTTTGCCGCTGCAGCGTGTCGCAGGATTACGTCGTTGGTCTGATGGTTTAGTGTATTGCCTGTATCTAGCATAAACATGCCAATCGGCAAGAATAAGTTAAATTTGACGATTTCCGTCGCGGAACCCCAACAAGATGCTGGCGAGTAAGTTGAATGTTGTCAACTCAAGCTGCTGTCATGTCAACATTGGTCCCGTTGCTTTTGTATCGTCATGTACAGAATGTAAAACTGAAGTGAATCGTCGATGAGGAAGAGATTGTTCGTCTGCTGGAGCGTGTGAGCGGAGCTGTCTCAGGAAGAAGGAGAGAGAAAAAAATGGGCACATTAACTGATTAAGTAGTCTGTTGCACGACCTCATGTGCCAGAATGGTACGACCTCTGCTTCCTCATCGCGCTTCCTCCTGTTTCGCTCTGAAGCTTTTTATTAATCTCCCTTCTGATGAGGCGTATCATTTTTCTAATAGTGCACGGTCGATAATGTGTGGTCATTGCGTGCTGAAATATTTCGCGGAGGCGTTACGCCTATCGTTTTGATTTTTTTTGGCAGCGGGATCTGATGTGAATGTGATGGCTAATTCAATTGCCGTGTCAAATCATTTGACAAATGTGTGTGTGTGTGTGTGTGTGTGTGTGTGTTTTCTTTTGCACAATGTATCATGTATATATCTGTATTTGCATTCAATTTTATTGAAAATTCGTCACATGCTAATTATTGTTTTGCTAGACGATGTCTTTGATTCCTTGTGTTGTGCAACGACAGTTTTTCTTTTGCTTTCCAATGCGTGCTGCTTCGTGGTTTAACTCAAACTATTGCAATAATTCTGCTTAATGTCTATGCCCCAATTTATGGTGCAGTGCTTTGATTAATGCACAGTCAAAGCATGCATGCGCTACTGTGCCAGTTTACTCTGCTTTCACTTATAGTTATACTAAGGTTTAATATTAAGTTGTCTGGGATTCCTCTAGAAACAATTTACTCTTACCAAATAGATCATCACATTATCATTACATGTTCCTGAACAAACCTGTTATATCTTTTTTGAGGGGGGGTCATTACCCATTGGTCACCAAAAACATAGCACAAAGATTTTGAATTTACCGATATATGGGAAGTAGTTATACTTTTAAACCTTGTATAAAGGTTGTGTTTTTATGTAAGCAGGGGAAGTGGGGAAAGAGATTTACATGGATCCATCAATTGTTATGCTAATGGGGGTGGGGGTTGTTGGGGAGGGGGAATCAGTGCTGGGTGTTTGTTTTTCGTAACCACAGAGACAGGTTCTTGTCAGTTGTTTATCATATGCCAAGCATTTCTCAGAAACATGGCAGTCAAATCATTTTACCTTACTTCTCAAATGCTGATGAGGCAGTGCTGGTGTCCCAGATGAACTTTAAAACATTACCTACCCATGGGAATTGTCTTCCTTTATGTCCGAATCAACCAGAAGTTATGATAACATGATGAAATACTTCAGAATCTGAATACATGCAAACCACAGTTCACAGTTCACAGTACACAGTAATTTATTTCGCCAAGTGACATCATTTAAAAATCGAGCATGAGGAAAACTAAGTGATGAAGGCTAAAAGAAACAAAACAAAATGCCAAACACACACATCGCTTACACACCCTCACGCCGTTTATACAAAAAACATATGGACAGTTCCCCATGTACCTTCACGCAGCTGCACACACTGTCACAGACAAGAGATAAGACTGCACCTGAAACCAAAAGGGTATAACTGGTAAATGGGCAATATACAATGAACAGTTAAAGTTACTATTTAAGAACTGTTGACAAAAAAGGTACAAACTAAGAATAATTCACACACACACACACACACACACACACACACACACCCTTTTAAGTAAACTTTGATAAAGACAATAAATAATACATATGGACAGAGACATGACCACTAAGACGTAACACCTCACCCACCCCACCCCCACCCCCCACATCCTACCCCCCGTCACCACACAAAAGAATACAATAGAACAATACAAAAACNNNAAACGTGTTGTGCTTTCCATTTGTCAATCAATCCCAATAGAAGCCCTGTCATTTCCAACAGCAGAAGGCTCTTCACACTTCAGTTTCCCATTGTGACACTAAACAACCCATGAAACACCATTCACACTTCAGTTTCCCATTGCGACACTGAACAACCCATGAAACAGCATTCACACTTCAGTTTCCCATTGCGACACTGAACAACCCATGAAACAGCATTCACACTTCAGTTTCCCATTGCGACACTGAACAACCCATGAAACAGCATTCACACTTCAGTTTCCCATTGCGACACTAAACAACCCATGAAACAGCATTCACACTTCAGTTTCCCATTGCGACACTGAACAACCCATGAAACAGCATTCACACTTCAGTTTCCCATTGCAACACTGAACAACCCATGAAACAGCATTCACACTTCAGTTTCCCATTGCAACACTGAACAACCCATGAAACAGCATTCACACTTCAGTTTCCCATTGCGACACTGAACAACCCATGAAACAGCATTCACACTTCAGTTTCCCATTGCAACACTGAACAACCCATGAAACAGCATTCACACTTCAGTTTCCCATTGCAACACTGAACAACCCATGAAACAGCATTCACACTTCAGTTTCCCATTGCAACACTGAACAACCCATGAAACAGCATTCACACTTCAGTTTCCCATTGCAACACTGAACAACCCATGAAACAGCATTCACACTTCAGTTTCCCATTGCAACACTGAACAATCCACGAAACAGCATTCACACAAATGAGAATGTCAACTGCTAGTCTCTGTAACCTCTTCAACATGCCTTCAAGGGTCCATCATCCGAAACTACGCATCATGAAATTAGAGGCTGCGTCAAGATACTTTTTGCTTTTCATTTTGTCTTGTCAATAGCACCAAAGTGTAACTGTTATCACACATTTGGCACTGATATCCTAGCACCACTTTATTGTGATGATCACTAGGCTGTCTGCTACTAACAAATGCATTAGATGATGCAGCAAGGATGGAATCATGGATGGATGGAGTTTGACAGCCTATCAGCCTTTGTGGGTTTTGTAAGATCATCAGGCATGAAAATCACAAGAATAGTTTAGAGTAAGCATAAATCAAGTCATGATGTCCCTAGTGATTTGCCTCCAACAAATCGCATAGGGAGACGCAGTGGGTTGTATTCTGACCCCCAACCCACAGGGGGATGCAGTATGGAAGCAGAGATATGTTAGGCAAAGTAATTGTAAGCTTTCACAGCTATTAGTCTTCAATGACTCCAGTCCACAGCCTTGCACTTTACCCTTTTCACCACTCCCATTCTGCACCTTGCCACTCAGCAACTGTTCGAGCAAGCTCTTCACTTTTCCTCCACAAATTCATTGATAAAAAGTTAACAATTGTATCAGGCAGAGCAGACAGCTTTGCCCTGTGGTCATCACTTGACCACTGAATTTAGAACAATGAACCAGCAATTCAAAACCACAGCTCATCACAGTCGTCAAATTTCAACAGCAGAGGTGGCAGCAGTGTCATACTAGATCAATCAGATCCTAATATGAATGCCGGAGTTGCACACATGGTTGAAAGAGTCTGGTAGCCGTCTCACCTGGGCACAGCGACCAACACCACCAGCAAAGCGCCTGAAGGGCACGCACTCCTTCTTGTCCATCACATTCTTCAGGTAGCGAGTGGCCCGCTTCAGCGGCATCTTCTTGATGGCCTGGGCAGTCTCCCTGGTGTTCTGGGGACCAAGGATGGAGTGGAACATACATCCAATGTGTGAGTAACATGGGTATGACTGTAGGCTACATCAACACAGGTTGCCTGCTTGCTAAGCTTGACAACATTTTATGCTCAATGCAGTTTACACAAGTTATGCCAAATGTGTTTACGTATATGCAAACACACACACACACAAACACACACATACAGACACACACAAACACACACACACAAACACAACACTTGATTTCCAGACATGCATGTACTGTTCACTCAATCCACCCATGTTCAGTGTTCCACCAAACCTACAAGCATCCACATAAAAACATGTGCATGTGCAAACACACACACACACATTGATATAAATGTATAATTACTGGATGACAGTACGTTTCTTTAACAAAGCATTGATCTCTATACACATGAACATATGCTGATGTTCCTGCAGATTGCCTGAACTGATACGCACCTTGAAATGAACACGCAGGTAGGACCCACGGGCCTTGGCAGCTGTAAAGAAAAAGGAAATCCCATCATAACCAGAAAATGAATTATGTTTTCAGCACAACACTACTTCCCAATGATTGCACATTAATTGGTCAGAGTTATACAACAAAGGCAGGAGCATCCTTGAGAATGTAACAAGAATATTCAGGGTGTTGATCAAATACTAAGAACAGTTCACATCAGGGTGACATATCTGATAGTATGCAACTTTAATAGCATCGTTTTGGAAAGGTCTGCAAGATTTACACAGAAAGACATAACAACAGTTTCATGTTTCAGTACTTTCACATGATGACCATTCAGTAATAGACTAGGAATTGTCATTCGAACTCCCCCTCCATCCCAGAAGAGCAAAACATTTTCATTCACATTGTCTGCGC
Organism: Theodoxus fluviatilis; assembly: GCA_034096865.1. Classification (NCBI taxonomy): domain Eukaryota; kingdom Metazoa; phylum Mollusca; class Gastropoda; order Cycloneritida; family Neritidae; genus Theodoxus; species Theodoxus fluviatilis. The sequence continues at coordinate 339,468 of JAWQFJ010000785.1, read as the reverse complement.
CTATCAAGCACACTGCACACACGCATGCTCGCACTCATAGACACACGCATTAACGACGCACACACACACGCATGCACACACACACACACACACACACACACGCATGCACACGTTCACATACAGAGATCACCTACACTTAGCGAGGTTCTCCGGGTCTGCAGCGTAACGAACCATTTTGCTTGGTTCTGGAAGACATAATGAAGCAAAATGTGAAAATAGACTTGATTTGCGTACACAAGAAAACGTACAAGACTGAGGACCTTGTGTATGTTGATCGGCAAAGCTTACAGTTACTTACAGCTGTATTTCCATTTTATTTACACATTCATTCAGCAACGATTCCGATTGTCTGCATACTGCATTAAAACAAGGGGCAATCGAGGTTGAAAAGAACTTTGCAATGCTACACAAGAAGTTACTCGGGCGTCGTAGTTATATATCAAGAACAACTGGTGTTAGGGTTCACCAACGTGTAGAGTCTGCGGCACGACTTCAAAATAAAGCTATTTATTGATTAAAAAGACAATATGAACAAATTATACAAAGAAAAGTGAAATGATGGGTCTATGTGCTTGCAATATAAGCTGCTTTTATGACTGCTAAGTGCAGATTTATTGTGGATTGTCCGAGTTTTGACCGCGCCGTTTGAAGTTTGTGAGCGTACTTGCCTCAGTCCACGGGAAAAGGAAGCTCCACCATCATGCGCATGCGCAGTACACTTTTTCCGGTATTGAGTCGAAAATGTAAATATTCATGAAGCGAGTTCCCTGCGTAATTTCCTTCTCATAGTATTATGGGAAAATTTACTATTATGTACGTGTTCCCTGCCTGTGTCGTCCGTAGATAGTGCAGGTGCGCGGCTAGTCTTTTGCCGCTGCAGCGTGTCGCAGGATTACGTCGTTGGTCTGATGGTTTAGTGTATTGCCTGTATCTAGCATAAACATGCCAATCGGCAAGAATAAGTTAAATTTGACGATTTCCGTCGCGGAACCCCAACAAGATGCTGGCGAGTAAGTTGAATGTTGTCAACTCAAGCTGCTGTCATGTCAACATTGGTCCCGTTGCTTTTGTATCGTCATGTACAGAATGTAAAACTGAAGTGAATCGTCGATGAGGAAGAGATTGTTCGTCTGCTGGAGCGTGTGAGCGGAGCTGTCTCAGGAAGAAGGAGAGAGAAAAAAATGGGCACATTAACTGATTAAGTAGTCTGTTGCACGACCTCATGTGCCAGAATGGTACGACCTCTGCTTCCTCATCGCGCTTCCTCCTGTTTCGCTCTGAAGCTTTTTATTAATCTCCCTTCTGATGAGGCGTATCATTTTTCTAATAGTGCACGGTCGATAATGTGTGGTCATTGCGTGCTGAAATATTTCGCGGAGGCGTTACGCCTATCGTTTTGATTTTTTTTGGCAGCGGGATCTGATGTGAATGTGATGGCTAATTCAATTGCCGTGTCAAATCATTTGACAAATGTGTGTGTGTGTGTGTGTGTGTGTGTGTGTTTTCTTTTGCACAATGTATCATGTATATATCTGTATTTGCATTCAATTTTATTGAAAATTCGTCACATGCTAATTATTGTTTTGCTAGACGATGTCTTTGATTCCTTGTGTTGTGCAACGACAGTTTTTCTTTTGCTTTCCAATGCGTGCTGCTTCGTGGTTTAACTCAAACTATTGCAATAATTCTGCTTAATGTCTATGCCCCAATTTATGGTGCAGTGCTTTGATTAATGCACAGTCAAAGCATGCATGCGCTACTGTGCCAGTTTACTCTGCTTTCACTTATAGTTATACTAAGGTTTAATATTAAGTTGTCTGGGATTCCTCTAGAAACAATTTACTCTTACCAAATAGATCATCACATTATCATTACATGTTCCTGAACAAACCTGTTATATCTTTTTTGAGGGGGGGTCATTACCCATTGGTCACCAAAAACATAGCACAAAGATTTTGAATTTACCGATATATGGGAAGTAGTTATACTTTTAAACCTTGTATAAAGGTTGTGTTTTTATGTAAGCAGGGGAAGTGGGGAAAGAGATTTACATGGATCCATCAATTGTTATGCTAATGGGGGTGGGGGTTGTTGGGGAGGGGGAATCAGTGCTGGGTGTTTGTTTTTCGTAACCACTGAGACAGGTTCTTGTCAGTTGTTTATCATATGCCAAGCATTTCTCAGAAACATGGCAGTCAAATCATTTTACCTTACTTCTCAAATGCTGATGAGGCAGTGCTGGTGTCCCAGATGAACTTTAAAACATTACCTACCCATGGGAATTGTCTTCCTTTATGTCCGAATCAACCAGAAGTTATGATAACATGATGAAATACTTCAGAATCTGAATACATGCAAACCACAGTTCACAGTTCACAGTACACAGTAATTTATTTCGCCAAGTGACATCATTTAAAAATCGAGCATGAGGAAAACTAAGTGATGAAGGCTAAAAGAAACAAAACAAAATGCCAAACACACACATCGCTTACACACCCTCACGCCGTTTATACAAAAAACATATGGACAGTTCCCCATGTACCTTCACGCAGCTGCACACACTGTCACAGACAAGAGATAAGACTGCACCTGAAACCAAAAGGGTATAACTGGTAAATGGGCAATATACAATGAACAGTTAAAGTTACTATTTAAGAACTGTTGACAAAAAAGGTACAAACTAAGAATAATTCACACACACACACACACACACACACACACACACAC
>JAWQFJ010000785.1:281854-336735 GCA_034096865.1 Theodoxus fluviatilis | reverse complement strand
TGTTTTTGTTTTTTGCTTTTTTTTAATAACTAAGCTGAGCTTGTCAATGGATGCTCTGAGTGTCATTTTTGCAGCTTACCTCCGTTTGCCCTGTGTTGGTCTGGAGAAGTGTCAACAGAGGAAAGCCCTCTTTTAGACCAGACTACCCTATGTATATGTCACATTGCAGAGTGCAACAACACCCCAGATTGTCGCCCTCATGCATTGCACTGAATATGTGTATGATTCATTACCCTCACTGGCCTCAAGCACACATGCTCCACATTCCATGCACAGGAACTGGCACAGCAGTAGTACAGGTAACACTGCCTGGAGGATCTCTTGATTTCAAAGCCTTGGACTGAACTTGGAATTGAATAGCTCTGTGATGGGAAGCTCAGAAAGGTGATCTGTTGATTTCATTCTTTGTCCATCCTGCACATTGTAATCACACAGTTCAAGGCATAGCACACCGTTTAGAATTTTTTTTTAATGATATTGTATACATGTGTGTGTGTGTGTGTGTGTGTGTGTGTGTGTGTGTGTGTGTGTGTGTGTGTGCGCGTGTGTGTGCCTACATACATGATTACATAAAGAGTGTGTGAGCATGCACATGGGAGAATGTCTTCTGCTGAAGGGGATATAAACTGTGTGTAGTAACTTGCAAGTTGCATGTGAGATATCTGACTCACCATCAATCTGATATTCATGTAAGGTATTTGAACAAGCAACTTCTGACATTTTCTTCCATGGCAAATAACAAATCCATAATTGTCATTGTTGTGACAATATAAGGCTCACACGCCGTTTGTGCACTGGCTGCTAATGGACTAAAAGAGAAAAGTTTCTCCAGTCTAAAACCCTTGGGTTCCTCTGCCAAGTGCCTTCGCTGCAAGCATCAGGGTGCCAAGGTGTGTTGAAGGGATCTGACTGCGCCAGCAACACCTCGGTCATTGGCAGCTCTTTCTCTTCAGGCGACAGAATGGCGGCGCTGCCAATCTGGAAGCACTGCAACTGAAGCTGAAGGAGCTGGACATCGACGACCAGCAGAGGGAACGTCTGGAGCAGTTCCTCACCCAGAAACAGAAGGTGGGAGAGCTCCAGGAAGAGGACTTCGACAAGCTTGGAGAGTTGGGGGCCGGCAATGGCGGCGTGGTCACCAAGGTCCTGCACAAACGCTCCAGTCTCATCATGGCCAAGAAGGTGAGTTGTTTGGCTGGAGTGAGGATGTGAACTGCTCCATGTGTATGTTTGTGTGTGTGTGAGTGTGTTTGTGTTTATGTGCGCGTGTGTGTGTGTGTTTATGTGTGTTTGTGTATGTGTGTGTGTGTGTTTGTGTGTGTGTGCTCAGGCATGCATGGGCTTGCGTGCGACTGCATTCATGCTTTGTCCATACCACAACCAAGAAAATAGGTACTGGGGCTGGAATGTACTCAGTTTAGAGTATGTTTTGTGTGTGTGTATGTGATTGTGTGTGTGTGCATCTGTATGTGTATGCCTCTGTATGTGTCTATGTGTGTGTGCCTATGTGTGTGTGTGTGTGTGTGTGTGTGTGTGTGTGTGTCTGTCTTCTCTCACTCACATGTTCTCAAAGCATGTTTTTTGCGCTCTCTCTCTCTCTCTCTCTCTCTCTCTCTCTCTCTCTCTCTCTCTCTCTCTCTCTCTCTCTCTCTCTCTCACACACACACACACACACACACTCTCTCTCTCTCTCTCTCTCTCTCTCTCTCTCTCTCTCTCTCTCTGACATTTGATATTAAATGGTGAAGAGTAAAGGTTTGATCAGGGATTGTACTTTGTGTGGTTGTGATTTTTGTCTAGATTATCATAATTGTACTCGGTGACCATGGCAACTGTTAGCAACACAAGTGCACATTTATTGAAAACTGACACTGGAGCCTTCAGCATTCCTTATTCTGCCATGAAATGTCATTGATGTTCCTATGTTTTATAACTCATCTCCCTGAGGGAAGAAAATTGCCTTGCATTTTTTTTCTACCGAGTCATGAATGCCGTTTTTCATAAGTTGATGTGCGATGCATGACGAGGACAAAACATTGTCATCTCTACAACAGATCCTCACAGATAGGTCAGAATATCTCATTTCCACAACGAGTATAGTGGAGGCAGTGTACTTTTTCCTTCTTAATTATACTTGTCATGAAACAGAGAGAGTTTGATTCTCACAGAGAAGTGATTTTCTAGGACTGTGATGTTCCGTCACGCTGAGAGGTGAATGCCACAGGTCCTCTGCATTCTGTGAGCCCCAGTCAGTAGTGACTCTGGCACAGTTTACAATGAATGAGTAATAGACTTGACCCTTTGCATTACAGCATTGCACCAAAAATACTTCGTTCTGTTACTATTTTGTTCTCCACCTTTTACAGAAATCATTCAAATGTCAAAACCTGTTTCCATTTCAACACAAACATTTTATTTTATCGAATAAACACTTGCTTATTGCCTCAACAAAAGTAAGTTATGAGTTTCATGCGAAATGATCTTAGAACTACTTTAATAGCGTATGTCAAGGAGCAGATCGGCTATCCCACAAGCCTCTCATGTAACCCTCATTAGAATTTTTTTTAACGAAATCCTTCCATCACATGATGTCAGCTGTGCTTGAGACTGTTTTGCCGGCAGGCGAAGTCTCTAGTGGACTGGAATGCAATACAGGCTGACACTGTCTGGGCGGCAGGCGAAGTCTCTAGTGGACTGGGATGCAATACAGGCTGACACTGTCTGGGCGGCAGGCGAAGTCTCTAGTGGACTGGGATGCAATACAGGCTGACACTGTCTGGGCGGCAGGCGAAGTCTCTAGTGGACTGGGATGCAATACAGGCTGACACTGTCTGGGCGGCAGGCGAAGTCTCTAGTGGACTGGGATGCAATACAGGCTGACACTGTCTGGGCGGCAGGCGAAGTCTCTAGTGGACTGGGATGCAATACAGGCTGACACTGTCTGGGCGGCAGGCGAAGTCTCTAGTGGACTGGGATGCAATACAGGCTGACACTGTCTGGGCGGCAGGCGAAGTCTCTAGTGGACTGGGATGCAATACAGGCTGACACCGTCTGGGCGGAAGGTGAAGTCTCTAGTGGACTGGGATGCAATACAGGCTGACACCGTCTGGGCGGAAGGTGAAGTCTCTAGTGGACTGGGATGCAATACAGGCTGACACTGTCTGGGCGGCAGGCGAAGTCTCTAGTGGACTGGAATGCAATACAGGCTGACACTGTCTGGGCGGCAGGCAAAGTCTCTAGTGGACTGGGATGCAATACAGGCTGACACTGTCTGGGCGGCAGGCGAAGTCTCTAGTGGACTGGAATGCGATACAGGCTGACACTGTCTGGGCGGCAGGCGAAGTCTCTAGTGGACTGGGATGCAATACAGGCTGACACCGTCTGGGCGGAAGGCGAAGTCTCTAGTGGACTGGGATGCAATACAGGCTGACACCGTCTGGGCGGAAGGCGAAGTCTCTAGTGGACTGGAATGCCCAAACTGAGTTGGTCTAGGGCCAAATTTTGAAAATGGTAGTGGTTACAGTAACCTGACTGACCCTTTTTGTTTTCTCTTTTCCTTGTTGCTGACCCTACACTTTATTTTACTGTGCAAGAAAAAAAGAGAAAAAAAACAGAATTTGATGGTAAACAATGAACTGTGTGCCGCCTCATCTTCCCCGCCCAATGAGCTCGCAGGGAATCCACTATTTGAGTGTAAAATAGAGCATTTTCAGTGAAAGAACTTTGGTTTATGTTCAATCTGGCCTCTAATAACAAAAAGAAAAAAAGAAAGGAAAAAAGAAGTTCAGGCCAACCTACCCCCTTTTTTTTGTCCATGTTACCTTAACCACAACTGCCTCTCCCCCCCCCCCCCCCCCCCCCCCCCAAATACTTCAGTCCACCCCCACCCCCCAATACTTCAGTCCACCCCCACCCCCCAATACTTCAGTCCACCCCCCACCCCCCAATACTTCAGTCCACCCCCCACCCCCCAATACTTCAGTCCACCCCCACCCCCCAATACTTCAGTCCACCCCCCACCCCCCAATACTTCAGTCCACCCCCCACCCCCCCAATAAGTCAATCCAATCCAGACACAGCAGGGTTTGAACCAGTTGGGATTACTGTAGTAATTATGCGATTTTACTCAAAGCTGAACCACCTCTGCATATACTTTGTAAGATTCAGGTTTGAAATCGATGGTTGATTTTGATGTCTATGGGAAGACTAATCTCTGTGTGTGTGTATGTGTGTGTGTGTGTGTGTGTGTGTGTGTGTGTGTGTGTGTGTGTGTGTGTGTGTGTGTGTAAATAGGTATGTCTAATTGCTTAGCACCCCACCTTGTCGTCAACCAGATTATGCTTCACTTACAAAGACATGTGTTCTTTGTGCTGTCAGTGTTAATGGAAGTTTCTCATCTGTACATCCATTGAATTTTAGTGCAGTATAATGTAATGTAGTGTACGGTAATGTAGTGTAAGGTAATGTAGTGTAAGGTAATGTAGTGTAAGGTATTGTAGCGTAAGGTAATGTAGTGTAAGGTAATGTAGCATAAGGTAATGTAGCGTAAGGTAATGTAGTGTAAGGTACTGTAGTGTAAGGTAATGTAGTGTAAGGTAATGTAGCATAAGGTACTGTAGTGTAAGGTAATGTAGCGTAAGGTAATGTAGCGTAAGGTAATGTAGTGTAAGGTAATGTAGCGTAAGGTAATGTAGCGTAAGGTAATGTAGCGTAAGGTAATGTAGTGCAAGGTAATGTAGTGTAAGGTAATGTGGCGTAAGGTAATGTAGTGTAAGGTACTGTAGCGTAAGGTAATGTAGTGTAAGGTAATGTAGTGTAAGGTAATGTAGTGTAAGGTAATGTAGTGTAAGGTAATGTAGCGTAAGGTAATGTAGCGTAAGGTAATGTAGTGTAAGGTAATGTAGTGTAAGGTAATGTAGTGTAAGGTAATGTAGCGTAAGGTAATGTAGTGTAAGGTAATGTAGCGTAAGGTAATGTAGCGTAAGGTAATGTAGTGTAAGGTAATGTAGTGTAAGGTAATGTAGTGTAAGGTAATGTAGTGTAAGGTACTGTAGCGTAAGGTAATGTAGCATAAGGTAATGTAGTGTACTGTAAAGTACTAGTGTAATGTAATGAACTGAGTTGAAATAGATAATGGGAATTGTTTTTCCTAAAATTTGTGTGTACCCCTTGGGAAGGGCTGAAGGCCTAACAATAAAGGTTTTTCGTTTTGTCTGGTATCATATCCATTGCATTTTCATTGGCCTTTGACTTGGAGGAAATTCCCTCAAGATAGATTTCACTGTAATCACCAGTTCTTTGTCATCTTTGGTGGATAACACTGTAACAGAGTTCTATTTGCACTCTCAAACTTAAAAGCTGTTCTCTCTCTCAGTGCACATGTACTAAGACAGGCAGAAATCATCAGCTATTGCACATAATCATCTTAAACCCTTATTGAAGGGAATTTGTTGGACTTTGTGGTGACACTATATATAATCAGAAAATGGCTTGATTAATTAAGACGTTGGACTGATTCACATTGGGAGGGATGGCCACACTTCATGTCTGCACCTGAAGTGTCCTACCACACACATTACAAGAGTCTCAAACAGCACTCATGAGTGCATGGAAGCAGGGGTTGGGGGTGGGTGGGAGGTGCACACACCCATTTCCTCCCCTCACTACAGAGGGACATGACAGTGCAAAGGCTGCATAGGGACTGGGTCTGGCTGTTGGACTGTACGTGGGGAATTCCCCAAATTCCTGCCATGCCTGGCCAGTCAGGCAGCCAGCCATGAAGAGATTAGGAATGCAGGCGCATACTCAGAGATTCATGACCTGACACCTTCCTTGCCAACTGCCAGCCAGCCTGTCACCATTAACCCTGAGGCTTTGGGATTTATTGCTGGTGAATCGTTTTGGAGGACACCATGATGGATGCCTGGGAAATTTTATTTGTTTGTACTGCTTGATGGGAGGTGCAGATTTAATGTCATCATGGATTTATTCATTTGGGCAAGCTATTTTGTGAATCGCCCTATGACTCTAATCTTTGTCCATCCACCTGCTCATCTGCCATCCATCTGTGTGTTTGTCTGTCTGTCTGTCTGTCTGTGTGTTTGTCTGTCTGTCTGTCTGTCTGTGTGTTTGTCTGTTGTTCTGTCGATCTGTCACTCTCTCTCTCTCTCTCTCTCTCTCTCTCTCTCTCTCTCTCTCTCTCTCTCTCTCTCTCTCTCTCTCTCTCTCTCTCTCTCTCTCTCTCTCTGTCTCTCTCTGTCTCTCTCTCTCTCTCTCTCTCTCTCTCTCTCTCTCTCTCTCTCTCTCTCTGTCTCTCTCTCTCTCTCTCTGTCTCTCTCTCTCTCTCTCTGTCTCTCTCTCTCTCTCTCTCTGTCTCTCTCTCTCTCTCTCTCTCTCTCTCTCTCTCTCTCTCTCTCTCTCTCTCTCTCTCTCTCAGTCTCTCTCTCTGTCTCTCTCTCTCTCTCTGTCTCTCTCTCTCTCTCTCTCTCTGTCTCCTCTCTCTCTCTCTCTCTCTCTCTCTCTCTCTCTCTCTCTCTCTCTCTCTCTCTCTCTCTCTCTCTCTCTCTCTCAGAGTGTGTGTGTTTGTGTGTGTCTGTGTACATATGTGATTGTGTGTATGCGTGTCTGTGTACATAATTATGTGATCGTCTGCGTGTGCACGTGTGTGGTTTTGCATGTGTGTGTGGGTGTGTTTTGTGTGTCTGCATGCATGCCTGTGTGCATGCATGCACAAGAACAATGATCATGGATGAGTGTGGGTTCAATTTTTGTTGTGGTGAATTTAAATGTGATGTACTTTAAAGTAGTTTGCTAATGGAACAGTAACCCAAACATCCCTACAACATTTCTACCAAGCACCCATGACAGGGCACTGGGGGGGGGGGGGGGGGGGGGGGGGGGGGGGGGGGTAGGTAATTACAGTTTGACTGAATCATGTGGGGGGAATGAAATGGTCATGTCACTAAGTGGCTCTATAGTTGGGGGGTTTTTCTCATGATTTATGTTGGTTCAGTCATCATTCATTGACTTCATTCAACTCTTTACTTGTCTGTCCTTTGTTGCTTTGACTGGAGTGGAAGGCAGTGTGAGAATGGGTGAACCTTTCATGTCATTAAGCTGTCCCGAACCCAGGAATTAGAACTCAATTCAAAATGTACCCTTACAACCAAAAAGAAAGGGTTGGTTTATAACGTCTGTGAGGCACAAGTGTGTTGCAATATAAACAACTAAGAAAAGAGCTCAGGTTGTTGTTGTTGTTGCGTACCTGGGCTAAACACTCCCAGGATCACCCAAGTGGGTGAGATGATTGCGTGTGTGACTGTTTTTGAACACCCCGCCATATAGGCAGCCACACTCCGTCTTCAGGGGATATAAAGAGCTCAGGTGAGAATGTTCCAGTAACCTGTGCTGCTGCTAATAGAAATAATAATACAAATCATATCCCTGAATGAGATTCGGACAACTCCACCCTGGGCATTGAGTTGATCAATTTGACAATAGCCATAGTCTTTACTTATATGCAGATATTTGCATTGTCCATCCATTATGTGAGTGCTATCTATCGCACTGTCCCCATGTAGGTTGGGGATAAGAATAGACCCCACGCGTCTCCCGGCAGGATTCATAAAAGGCAAAGGATTAGGGGAAACACGACTTGACTTGCGCTTACTCTAGATAGATTCATTGATCCGGGATTAATGGCCTTACAGAGCCTGCAAAGGCTGATACTTGATAGGCCATAAATTCTTCATATATATATCATACATATCATTTATTGTTCTTCACGTTTTTTTTTGCATGTATGCGATGGACACATCAAATTCTACTACAGCAGTAACAAAGATGTATTGTATTGTATTCGCTGCATCACCCTGCCCCTGCCCTGTGTCCTCAGCTGATCCACCTGGAGGTGAAGCCTGCCGTACGAAACCAGATCATCCGGGAGCTGAAGGTCCTGCATGAGTGCAACTCCCCCTACATCGTAGGCTTCTACGGCGCCTTCTACAGCGACGGTGAAATCAGCATCTGCATGGAGTACATGGTGAGTAGCTGTCCATCATCCTGCTCCTCGGCTGCTCTGTCTCTTCTGCTCACTGTCTCCCTCTGTGACTTGTAAGTGGCAAACACTGGGGAAATCAGAATCTGTATGGAGTACATGGTGAGTAGCCATCCAGCATCAGTCGTCCTGCTTATCATCTGCTCTGTCTCCTCTCCTCACTGTCTCCCTATGTGACTTGTAAGTGGCAAACACTGAAGAAATCGAGCAGTGACTTGCTTTTTGAACCAGCACCGGTGATTTTTGTGATCAGGGCCTTGTATTGCCTATAAAGGCTGATAGGCTGTAAAACTCTGTTCGTGTCATCTTCATCTTCTTTGTTTGTCCTTCCTGGAGTTGATATGTGTCTGTTCCTTGCAATGCTCTGGTTGGGATAAATCCTCAGTGTCCCCGTGCGTCATGTGGAATCGAACCTTTGATTTTATTTCATGATAGTACTGGCAGATTCCATTGTATAAGTGCTACATTTTGAAGACTAAGATTGAAATATCATGGCTTTTTGATCACTGAGCCAGTGTTGAGATTCCCTGTCAGCACTGCCATTGCCAGGAGATTGATGTGTGTCCTCTCTGTTCACGCATTCTTGTTCTTTGTGCAGGATGGCGGCTCACTGGATCTGATTCTGAAAAAGGCAGGGCGCATTCCAGAGCCCATTCTAGGTGTCATCAATGTCTCTGTAAGTACTGCTGTGCTGTTTGTTTATTTTCTTTCCTTTGTTGTGCCCCATGTGGAATGGGGGTCAGAAAAGACCCACTGTATATATATATATATATGTATATATCTCCCTACAAAATTCATAAGAGGCGAATAACTAGGGACATCCTTGCTGGATTTGTGTTTACTCTATGCTGTTGTAATGATTTTCATGCTAAATGGTCTTTACTTAGCCTACAAAGACTGACAGGCCATATTGCATCATTTGTCTGTTGCTTATCCATTTCCTTTGTTGACTGCTTTCTTCAGAGACGTCTGTTTGACATTTTTTTAAATGAAGTTCCTATCAGTAAAATTGTCACTTTACAGATTAATCACTCAGAATTTGCTAGACGGTAGATTTTTTTAAGTAGTAGTTTTCTTCCTTTGGTAAATTGACCGCTGTTTTCAGCTGGTTTTTGATTGACATGTGTGTGACTCCTTTTGTTGAAAATTGAAGCCACATCATCTGTCTGTCACAGGTGTTGAAAGGCTTAAGTTACCTGCGGGAAGTTCACCAAATCATTCACAGAGGTGAGTTGCATTAAAATGTTTCATCTTATTGGGGAAAGTACATGTACACATTGGTCCAAAGTTATATCATTCCTTGACATGGAGTACTAAATGAAGCTTAACTTTTTGATGGCTGCACACCTACCTTCTAACTCTAGCTAATTGCCTGTAACCAAAAAGCCTGACTGAGCTTCTGGGTTTGATTGCCGCAAAAACTGAGCAGCCATGAATTCAGCGAATGGAAGCGATGTCAGCTGTAGCTGTATATATATGTGTTGCACTCTTCTCTTCGCAATATCCTGTTACTACGGGGGTTCTCTTAGCTTGCGCCGGGAAGTTCACAAACTCTGGTGGTCATTTTTTGATAAAACTTTATTCACGCACTGGTGGTGACAATTAGTAAACAGTATCGTCGTAACAACTTCACTCTATGCTCAATGTCACAGAGGACTCACTCCTTACAAAGGAGGACTTGCTAATCTTGTTGTTAAGCTCTCACCTTAACTCTGTCGTGTGCTCTGCTCTCCCTCTTCTGTCGCCCCTGCTTATATACATTTACACAGGTACCAGAACAGAGTTGAACATACCCCACACTCTGGTGGCTTTCGCGACTGACGTCACCTGACACAGCCAAGACAAATTTAGCCCCTCTCTGTCGCATCGCCAGGCAACAGCATGGGTGAAGAGGCTGATGTAAACAGCCCGATTGCGCTACAATGTTCCTGTGCGTTCTAGCACCTTCACAACATATGTATACTCAGAACTGGGTTTCTGGGAAACTTAGCATGGGTCCTGCAGCTGCAGTTAATTAGCACTAACCCTTTTTTTGTACTGTTCTTCAGCTGATTTTTGACTCACATGCGAAGCAAAAGTGAGTCTATGTACTGAGCCGTGTCGTCCGTCCGTCCGGGCGTCCGTCCGGGCGTCCGGGCGTCCGTCCGTCCGTCCGTAAAAAACTTAAACGTTGGATTTTTCTCGGAGACTATTAAGTCTATCAACACCAAATGTGGCATGATGGTGTATGATGACAAGGCCTCAAAACACATACATAGTGACTTGACCTTGCTTCAAGGTCAAGGTCACAGGAGCCATAAATGTGGTCTCAAAAACAGTCATTTTTCACATTTTCCCAATTTTCTCCCACGTTATTGAGAATGGCGACCTTAGCTACAAGTGGTATATAGGTCAAAGCAAGCCCTATCTTTTGATACCAGTTTGGTTGACCTTGCTTCAAGGTCAAGGTCACAGGAGCTCTTCAAAGTTGGATTGTATACATATTTTGAAGTGACCTTGACCCTGAACTATGGCAGATAACTGTTTCAAACTTAATAATTATGTGGGGCACATGTTATACTTTCATCATGAGACACATTTGGTCACATATCATCAAGGTCAAGGTCACTTTGACCCTTATGAAATGTGACCAAAATGGGGTAGTGAACCACTAAAAGTGACTATATCTCATGGTAGAAAGTGCCAATAAGCACCATTGTGCTTCCTATGTCTTGAATTAACAGCTTTGTGTTGCATGACCTTGGATGACCTTGACCTTGGGTCAAGGTCACATGTATTTTGGTAGGAAAAATGTGTAAAGCATTTCTTTGTGTATGATGTCATTGGTAGGTTTAGTTGTTTGACCTTGTATAAAGTGGTGCTTGAAAAGTCCTGGAAAAGTCCTTGGAATTTGTATGAAATTGTGAGTATGAACCCTGTAGTGGGTAGCATTTGTTAGTTGCAATTTCTATATAGGTGTGGTTTTCATCTACTGGCAGCTTTGGTAAAGAATTGCAGAAGTGATCTAAATAGTGTGGGATGTTGAATTCAGGAGAGTTTAGTAATGGAAATGTTAAATTTTTGGGCATTTGCATAGCTGCCAACTGTTACGGAAAAACCGTAAAAAATCGTTTTTTTTAATATCTATCGTCATTTTCGTTGTTTTCTTAAAAAAATACGGTTTCCGATTTCACCAAAAAAAAACATTAAAAAAACGAAATTTTAAACGAAGCAACTTTGGCTTTCAACATGTTGCGCTAGTCTATCGAGTGAAGTTTTTGTGCTCTCGTTTTCCGCGCCTAGCTGACCACCTTTGAACGCACTAGGCCTAGCCTACTGGCTGGAATCGGGAAGGGAGCTCTTCTGCGAATTTCGCGCATGCGCATAGCGGCTGCAGTCAACATGGCGTCGAGTTCGACTAGCGCAGAGAAGAATAATGCGAAGCCGAAACGATTTCAACGATACATTGCGGCTTACAAGGAAAAGTTTCCATGGGCCGCTCCGTGTCCATCAAGAGGTGAAAAGTTTGCTTTCTGTACTGCATGCAGATGTGCGGTGAATATTTCTCACGGAGGAAGAAACGATCTAGCTGACCATGAAAAGACCACCAAACACCAAAATAAATTGCGAAAAAACAAGACCGACTTCAGAGGGTCACTTAGCTCCAGCATGCTGAACAACATGATGGTGGCAAAGGCCAATCTCCGTGGCTCTTGCTATGAGCAGAAGTTCAGCCAGGACTTTCTGAAAAAGGCCAAATCCTCGACTGCACAGATGGTGAAAAAGAACTAGGCTGTAAACTCAACTTGGGGCATTGCCAAGGATATAGGAGGTGAATTTTATTATGACTGTGGGGTGTAGTTGATGAAACATGACTGTGTTGTGTTATATTGTTCATGAAACATGACTGTTGTATTATTCATGAAACTTGACTGTCCATTATGCAGAAGGGTGAAGTTGATGGAATGGGCTCTAAGAATGTAAGGTGTAGCTATAGACTCCTGTATAACTGAGAATGTTCAGCGTTTCGAAGGGCTGTGCATCAATGTTCATTCAACACCATTCAAAAGAATGAAGCAGTTTGGGTAAGCTAAAAGCTGATCTTTTGTGTATTGTGTATAGTAATCTATATAAAATAATTAATGCTTTGTAATATAATGGGCTTTCTTCTTTTTCTTCTTGTTCTTCTTCTTCGTCTTCTTCTTCTTTTTCTTCTTGTTATTAATATTATTATTATTATTATTATTATTATTATTATTATTATTATTGACTCACATGCGAAGCAAAAGTGAGTCTATGTACTGAGCCGTGTCGTCCGTCCGTCCGGGCGTCCGGGCGTCCGTCCGTCCGGGCGTCCGTCCGTCCGTAAAAAACTTAAACGTTGGATTTTTCTCGGAGACTATTAAGTCTATCAACACCAAATGTGGCATGATGGTGTATGATGACAAGGCCTCAAAAAACATACATAGTGACTTGACCTTGCTTCAAGGTCAAGGTCACAGGAGCCATAAATGTGGTCTCAAAAACAGTCATTTTTCACATTTTCCCAATTTTCTCCCACGTTATTGAGAATGGCGACCTCAGCTACAAGTGGTATATAGTTCAAAGCAAGCCCTATCTATTGATACCAGTTTGGTTGACCTTGCTTCAAGGTCAAGGTCACAGGAGCTCTTCAAAGTTGGATTGTATACATATTTTGAAGTGACCTTGACCCTGAACTATGGAAGATAACTGTTTCAAACTTAATAATTATGTGGGGAATATGTTATACTTTCATCATGAGACACATTTGTTCACATATCATCAAGGTCAAGGTCACTTTGACCCTTATGAAATGTGACCAAAATGGGGTAGTGAACCACTAAAAGTGACTATATCTCATGGTAGAAAGTGCCAATAAGCACCATTGTGCTTCCTATGTCTTGAATTAAGAGCTTTGTGTTGCATGACCTTGGATGACCTTGACCTTGGGTCAAGGTCACGTGTATTTTGGTAGGGAAAATGTGTAAAGCATTTCTTAGTGTATGATGTCATTGGTAGGTTTAGTTGTTTGACCTTGACCTTGAAGGTCACCTGAAGGTCAATGTCATATAAAGGTCAAGGTCATATAAAGGTCAAGGTCTAGCATGTGAGTCGTATGGGCTTTGCCCTTCTTGTTTCTGTTTAGATGACAACACCAGATAAATAATAGGGTTATTATTTTAGAAAACTAAAAAGATTGTCAAGGTCACTGCACTAAAAATTAGCAAGGAAAGTTCAAAGTTGACACACACAATAAACTGTACTACCTTTTTTTGCTGCTGTTCCATGATGTGACCAGATTGTTATGGATTGCAGATGTGAAGCCTTCCAACATCCTGGTGAACTCCCGCAATGAGATCAAGATCTGCGACTTTGGTGTCAGTGGTCAGTTGATCGACTCCATGGCAAACTCCTTTGTGGGCACCCGGTCCTATATGGCTGTAAGTCTGCCTCCCTGCACACTTCATCTGGCCTCAGTGTGGCACCCACAGACATGCCTACTGTGTACCATCCCCCTGGAGGCAGATTCTGTCCCTCTAAATCATTTAAATGGCTAAGTTGTCTGCAAATCCCCTTTTCTGTCAAGAGTTCCCCCCCCCCCCCCCCCAATAGACGGGCAGTACACCTACAAAGACTTGTCTGAGCTCAAGAGTGCCAATTGCAGGTCTCAGAGGACTGGTGCCAAGCAATGTTCAGTTGATTCTTCAATAATGGCAGAGACATTTATATAATGCTGATAAACTGCTTTCAACTTATATTCAAATATATGAAATGGTGAGTGTAAACTTTTAAAAAGATTGATTTTTGACTCACATGCGAAGCAAAAGTGAGTCTATGTACTGAGCCGTGTCGTCCGTCCGTCCGGGCGTCCGTCCGGGCGGGCGTCCGGGCGTCCGTCCGTAAAAAACTTAAACGTTGGATTTTTCTCGGAGACTATTAAGTCTATCAACACCAAATGTGGCATGATGGTGTATGATGACAAGGCCTCAAAAAATATACATAGTGACTTGACCTTGCTTCAAGGTCAAGGTCACAGGAGCCATAAATGTGGTCTCAAAAACAGTCATTTTTCACATTTTCCCAATTTTCTCCCACGTTATTGAGAATGGCGACCTCAGCTACAAGTGGTATATAGGTCAAAGCAAGCCCTATCTATTGATACCAGTTTGGTTGACCTTGCTTCAAGGTCAAGGTCACAGGAGCTCTTCAAAGTTGGATCGTATACATATTTTGAAGTGACCTTGACCCTGAACTATGGCAGATAACTGTTTCAAACTTAATAATTATGTGGGGCACATGTTATACTTTCATCATGAGACACATTTGGTCACATATCATCAAGGTCAAGGTCACTTTGACCCTTATGAAATGTGACCAAAATGGGGTAGTGAACCACTAAAAGTGACTATATCTCATGGTAGAAAGTGCCAATAAGCACCATTGTGCTTCCTATGTCTTGAATTAACAGCTTTGTGTTGCATGACCTTGGATGACCTTGACCTTGGGTCAAGGTCACATGTATTTTGGTAGGAAAAATGTGTAAAGCATTTCTTTGTGTATGATGTCATTGGTAGGTTTAGTTGTCTGACCTTGACCTTGAAGGTCACCTGAAGGTCAATGTCATATAAAGGTCAAGGTCAAGCATGTGAGTCGTATGGGCTTTGCCCTTCTTGTTATTAATTATTAGCATAGCTGCTTTCCCCTTTTTGTTGGCAGTTGTCCCCGCTTAGCTGAGATTGGGGTAGACATGTCTGTACTAGTTGTATGAAAAGATTACCTTTTCCTGCCTTTCATCATATGTGTGCCATGAAGAAGTCCTACTTGTCAGTGTTTTGGAGGCCTATTGTATATTCATTTACACATTGGCTTGTTTGATTTGCAGCATTTTTCTAACAAGTCTGTTGACTGACCATGGTGTTTTGCACTGTGGAAATATTCTGCTCATTCTACCTATTGATCAAGGATACTTCATATGCAGTCTCATTTCTAACCATGTGGATGTCCTATTTTTGATACCTCTGTTTTGGACTCCAAGTGGGCAATAACCACACATGATAGTGCATAGATATATTGTTCGTTCTCCGCATGGACAATATATATGTAGTATTCCTATTTCCCTTGTATTTAAAAAAAGCTATCCAATCAGGGAACTTCTGTTAGTATTTCTCTGGGCATGCTGCTACACTCCCTCATCTCAATGCCATCTATATCCTCTGCAGGCCTTCCTTCTGGATGGCACCATGACCTAAAATGACATGACCTCTTGTCTTCCGTCTCAGCCCGAGAGACTGCAGGGCACGCACTACTCAGTACAGTCGGACATCTGGAGCCTGGGTCTGTCCCTAGTGGAGCTTGCCTTCGGCCGCTACCCCATCCCCCCTCCCGACCCCCGTGACATCAACTCCATCTTCCGAGAGAACGACACTATGGGAGAGCACATGGAGGCAGCCCTCTCCGGCAGGCCTCTGAAAGGTTACCTCCCCTGCTTGACGGCCTTTTGTTTTGATTCCTTTGACTTTCTCTGTGTGACTGCATTCTTGGACTAGCAGTGGTTGAAGTAAATGATTGTGTGTGTGTGAGTGTGTGTGTATGTGTGTGTGTGTGTGTGTGTGTGTGTGTGTGTGAGTGCCTGTGTGTGTGTGTGTGTGTGTGTGTGTGTGTGTGTGTGTGTGTGTGTGTGTATGTGAGTTGTTCTCCCGAGTTCGTGACTAAAACCAGGAAAATGGACTAAATTTTAAACATTCACTTTAGCAATTCTTAATGTCATTTTTGGACAGCTTAGTCATTACAGTATCAGAGAATGTAACCAAAAAAGCAGCAGCAGTAGTACTTTTTTTAAAACAGACGACGATTCACGTTCGCAGTTTTAGATTTAAAATCATGGTAATGCACGCTTCATCTGTGACTTTATTGAGGAACATTTTTTTTTTACATCGCACACAAAATGCTAATGTTTTCTGTATGAGTTTGATCTATTGAATCAGTACTTACGATTTTAAAACCTAGCGGTGTGTGTTGAATGCGTTCTGGAGGAAGCGGCTTGTGAAAAAAGCAAATCCACTTGTGACCTCGCACGAAGCGTGCGTTACTCTGTCTTTGAAGTCGATTTTCACGTACAGTTATTGTGACATCGCGGTTTTCTTGCTGGGAAAAGCTAAATAAAACTTTAATTAACAGATTCACAGCAGAATTTTTAAACACCAATGGCATATTTTGCTGCAGATAGTTTGTGGAGCGTGTTGGGTCAGCCGTTCCACTTTTTGGCCGCCATTTTGACGGCAATTTTACATTATTTATTACTCTAACATGCACAAACTTTACTTTCATCAAATCCCACTGCTCATGGTGTTTCTTGGACGTATGCACAACCTCCTGATGCAATGTTTCTTTGCCTAAAACTAAAAAATAGCTGGTTATAAGAAACTTTAATCATCCAGTAACTAACTCGGGAGAACAACTCATGTGTATGTGTGTGTGTGTGTGTGTGTGGAGAGAGAGAGAGGGAGAGTAGTTTTACCAGAAGATGTTACATTTGAAATGAAATTGTAAAATGTATTGCAAACATAAAACATGGACGAAGTAATCTTTGATATTGAAATATCCATATATTTGAAATCTCCAAATATTCTAAGCATCTTCTTCACCAGGTCATATTTCTGATTGTGATATTGTTCTGAGAAACTGCTGTTTTCTTAGTATTTCATCATGTGAGGAAAGGTAAGTAATTAATTATGTGACATAAATAATAATTATCATGAATTTATACAGTCATATTCAAGTGCCAGTGTTGCTCGAAAAGAAATATGAGTATTGGAGAGCTCTTGTCAAGTTAGATATGTAGTTCCTCCATTGGAGGTAGCATGCTGACAGGTTTACAGAGATTGGCCCAATAAAGGTTAAGTTTTGTGTCTTCGTGAATTATTAAATGCAGTTTTGAAAGTAGTGATCATATTTAAAACAAAAATAGAAACGGGAAAGGGCAAGCAAGAGAGAGAGAGAGAGAGAGAGAGAGAGAGAGAGAGAGAGAGAGAGAGAGAGAGAGAGAGAGATTCTGGCAGTGTAATTTTTACTGACTAGGGCATAAAAGATGTCTATCTATGACTGATGTGTATGGATTTGTTGTCTAATCAATTGTGCCTTTGAAATTGTATAAAAGTTTGCTCTACATCATGAGAGCAAATGCTCTTGATAGTCTAGCCAACAGATGTTTTTATTGTTCTAGCAAACATTTGCTGCCACTCATGTTGTATAAAGACATTCTGTCTACAGTGTAACTGTCAGTCTATTGTTCTAGCAAACATTTGCTGCCACTCATGTTGTATGAAGACATTCTGTCTACAGTGTAACTGTCAGACGCAAAGGAGTCCAATTACAGAACAAAATTGCATGGGAGATCACTCTGGACAAGGTTTGAGAGTTACAGGCCCTGCACTGCTGTTCTTGCAGGGTGTCCTGGAGATATAGAGGTCATAACTGGGGATGGGCCTCTCCCCATGGCTATTTTTGAGCTTCTGGAGTATATCGTAAATGAGGTAATGACGGATGATTGACAGGCACGACGACGTACATTTGGCTGCCCTTCCCTCACTCTCCCAACTGGCTGCTGTTGACACTTGCTCGTCTGTGAAAGTCAGCAAGGGAAAGCCAACCCGTCTGCTTCTAATTTAGCCCAGGGTTCTCTAGGCTGAGAAAGTTGTAACAGTCCCCTGATTGATAGCAATAAATAATGTTCCCATTTCATTTCCTGAGTCAGCAACTTTTTTTTGTGCGTCCCCCCCCCCCCCCCCCTCCCCCCCTCCATGTTTTATTCTTGTTTACTCCAGTTTTTGTAATGGATGTATTGGAAGATTACTGGTGTGGGTCATCTCTCAGGATTCACAGCTAAGGCAGGGCAAGAAATGAAATTTGGAAGGGGAGGGTTTTCCCTTGCTGACTGGTGATTTTAGCCTTGTCATGACGCAGTATGAATGTGCAATTTATTTGAAGCTCATTCTTTTCTTCTTGGTGTGATTGAACCTTTTATCCTTTTGTTTTGTGGCTGTGCAGCTGGCAAACCATCTCTTTTCAGCTGTTTTGGGATCATGACCTTGCACCCTCTCTCTCTTGCTTTGTAGGCAGCCGAAGTAGCTTCGTGTGTCCACCCGGCGCTGAGGGACCGCGTCCCATGGCCATATTTGAGCTTTTAGATTACATTGTGAATGAGGTATGTTATGTGGGACACTAAAGCAGCCCTCCCTCGGAGAGCTGCTCTGCCTCTACTTAATTAACCCCTGTAGCAAATTTATAACTTAACCTGAATCTTGGTGCTAATGTCTTGGCCCGTTTCCCTTGAAACATCAGAGGTGACGGTGTGTAGCTTTTTGATGCATTGAGATTTATTGAGCAACACTAAGTTTAACCCAGTTGTTTACCACTAATGAGACCTCTATGAACTTGAAGGATATTTTTTCATTTAATTTTTTTTTTAATACTTCCCCAACTCTACCCTTTCCCCCTTCTTTCTGTTTGTTTTGCTGTGGTTTGTTTTGCATTTTGTTTTTTGTACCATGCATTTTGCAAATCTAGTAGTAGATGTAGCAATAGATGGACTGGACCTTTCTTTCCGTTGACAGTCTTGCACCTGTGTTCTGACAGTGGGACTGCCATCCCTCTCCTTTGAAGACTCACTGCATTCAGTTACAGCAGTTTGGTGGTGTGGAAGCTGCATGAGTTTGCTCATCTCTCGCCACTATGAGTTACCAGCCATTTTGGCGCTAGATGGGCACAGGAGTGGCACTCGGTGGAGCGATGTACACCCACTAGAATGGCCCAGTTTGCAAGCTGTGCTGGAGATGATGGCTGCCTTGTAGCCAGCTGAGAAAGGGTGATGTGGTGTCACCACGTGGCAGTGAACAAGTCTGTGGCTGCACTGGAGTGGTGCCGTGTGGCGCGTAGACTGCATGTGGGAGCATGCCCATCTGTCCACACAGTCTCTCTTGCCTTTGGTGCAGTTTGCAGTGAGTCGCTCTGTTTGTTTGGTTCTCTTTTCCTTTGCATTTTTATTGTCTGTTTCTGTTCACAGTGGAATCGCAGCACTTTCCAAGTCACGGTTCTGTTGATGAACTTTTCATTTGTTCTCCGTCATTTGAAGTATCTTGAAGTCCATGTTCAATTCATGACATCTTTTACACATGCCAGGGTTGTTAGGATTTCTTCTGTGGAGTTTTTCTGCTTTCCGTCTTGCAAAGTTGGTTTGTTTTGTTTTCCCATTGCTTTCCTTCCCTCTTGACTTTTTTACGACAGAGAGACACGACCAAGATGGCTCTCTGACTTGTAGAGGTCTCACGGTTCAGTTCCACTTTGAGTTGTAGGAGGTGATGGGAGCCTCTCAATAACATACCTCATCTTGACCTGTGTCTTGTTTTCTACAGTGCGTGCTTGTGGTGGTAGAGGTCATGCTACCTGAGCTTTTATCCAGTCCCTCATGGCTTCCATGTCCTCATGTGCTGCTCTGTGGGTTTCCACTTCATTTGTGTTTTCTTTTGAAAGAGCTGATCAGAGTATATTGTGGTTCACAATCTCCTTATTGTTTTTGCTATCTAGTGTGATGTGGAGCTTCTGTGTGGTTTCTTTCTAATATGGAGATTTTCTCCTGTGGTAAAGTTGGTGTTGTCAAGTCTTGGCCACACGTTTGCTGCTGCCAGTGCTGTTGCTTAATTGTGCTGTGTGTATTTTCACGATGCTGAGGGTAGACATCCCATTGAAGTCCTTCACCGTGCATGCAGACATCAAAGCTTTTCTGGTGTGGGTAACTTGTGCAGCTGGTGTGAGGTGTTGTCAGACTATCATCACCACTGTTTTATCAAGCTGAGTAGCTCGAATTATAGTCACTCTAGATTTTCACTTGGGATGTGTTTGTCATTTGTCCACACAGGCTTTCAGTGATGTCGTGTCCTTGATGTTGTTCAGTCCTTCTCTGCATTACTGTGTACTCTCATGCACAGTTCACCTGTACATTTTGTAATAATGGGTATTTGCAGTGCTTTCTAACTCAAAGCTGGAAATTACTGTGTGAGACCTCCTGACACTTAATGTGTCATAGAACTGTAGAACTAGTACCAAAAGGGAGTGTCTTTGGAGATTTAGAGTAGTAGAAATTTTTTTAGTTTATTCTCCATCAAGTGTAAAAAAGAGTACTTTTCCTTGAAAAACATTTAGAACTGATCGTGTCATTGAAGAAAATTAATAGTGGATTTTAGTAACTTGAAAAGTACAAGCATCCCATGTTCTAATTTAATTTTCAATGAGTTTCTGACTAATGTTTACTTAGCTATGTGCAGTCAGTTTTAAAAAGTATTGTTGACATGAAGGTATTATCTTGTCAGGCATTTGGCAATGTAGATTCAAGATTCATTGATGCCATTGTAATTTTTAAATATTTTCATACTGTTTCATAGTGTCATTTCTATTTTGGATTTGTGATGATTAAGTGTTCTGAAGAACTTGAATTTAACAAAACTATGTAAGTTGTTCAATTACATACATATGCGCGCATGCATATATGTGTGTGCGTGTGCGCACACACACACACACACACACAGACACCATCATTTAGGTTCTTCGCTCTGCGAAGATGACGTCAGTGGCATCTCATGTGTGATGTGTGTGCACACACACAGTCACACATACACACACACACACACACACTCACACATGCATACACACACACACACACACACTCACACATGCATACACACACAGAGTATGCCAAGAATACGAGGACAACTAAAAACAAGCAATATGTTCAGTAATCATGTAGCAATGAAAGAAGAGTAAAAAGACTTCAGAACTCTTGTGTAGAAAATGCTTTCACAATAAGAAAGATATTATTGAATTTAAAAGAAACAGAAATGGGGAACTCCTAGTCCAGTGGACATGAGTAAATGCTTTTAGAAAAAGAAAATTAGTTGAAATTTTGACTCGCTTCAATTCATCTCTTACCAGATTCATTCCATATGAACAACGGAGAGAAAGAAAAACTGCCTTGAAATTGTAAATTTGTCATTTTTCAATTTTGCATTGAAAATTGTGTGGCATTTAGAAGAAAGGTTGGAGCATCCCTAATGAAAAAACTATTTTAAGTTAGAGGTCTTTATCTTCACTTGTACTCTCAGCGAGAATATGTGAAAAATCAAAGCTTGGAAGAGTTAAAACACATAGATATGGGGAACACATTTTCTACTGGGCGTGAGTAGGAAATGCCTGTTCAGTAAGAACATTATTTTGAAATTTAAAACATCACATTGAGAAACCCTTACCCCACTTGGCATGAATAGCAAGGAATAGATGAGAAGGGGTCATGAGGATGGCCTTCACTATGAAATAGGAAAGTCTAATTCTTGCAGATTGGGGGGGGGGGGGGGGGTCCAGTTCTTCATATATAAAATAGAATAGCTCCTTATCTGTGTACATACACAGTCCAACAATAATACCTAATTTTTTTGGTAATTTTAAAACTCAAAATCACTTAAATTGTGTGATATTGGACTTTCAAAGTTTTGAAAATGGGGGGGGGGGGGGGGGGGGGATGATTATAACTAGGCCTGTATCACCAAGACTGGCGTGCAGGTGACGAGCTGAGTGGGTGGGGAATCAGAGGGAAGCCTGCAGCATGAGCTGTGCATGAGACGTGTCTGTCCAGCAGTGGCGGCGTGGAAGCTGGAGGGAAACCCTGCTGTTGTTGTTCTTTCAGCCACCTCCCACTCTACCCAAGGGGAAGTTTTCTGAGGAGTTCATTGATTTTGTGGAAAGATGGTGAGTCCTAATCTCTTTCTCCCACAGCAAGTTCTGTAAGGAAGAGGCTGGGCTGGGCTGGACTGGGCTGGGCTGGGCTTGGCTGGGCTGGGCTGGGCTGGGCTGGGCTGGGCTGGGCTTGGCTGGGCTGGGCTGGGCTGGGCTGGGCTGGGCTGGGCTAGGGTTGGGGTTAGGGGAATGTTGAAATGTTTGTACTTGTATACTGAACAGTTGAAACTGTGACTTTAGGCTTGTTCAGGAGGCGCAGCACTGCAAAGCGCTGCTCAGCGCTGCATGTGATTCACTCCTGAACAGCAATTTTGGGGCGTGATTCACTCAGCGCTGAGTAGCGCTGTGAATCACCAATCCGATGTGATTCAGACGATTTTGCATCATTTTCAAAATGGCGTCTTCGATCCCGCACTGGCCATCGATGCGTAAAATAACCCTCAGAAACATCATTGTGGGACTGGAACGGGCTTTATTTGCCCCAAGCGCTCTGTATGCGCGAGTAATGGCAAGTAAGGATGACACAGTAGTGGACTTTATACATGCAGAATACATTTAAACGTGCATAAACGATGTCTGTGGCAAAGAAAACAGTTTCTTCGCGTCTATCAACACAACATGGGGCGCAGAAGATTTACCTCCCCTTTAACAAGTGAAGCGCTGCACTACATCTTAGGTGTTCAGGAGAGGCAAAGAGCGCTCAATTGCCAACATGAAGCGCTCATGCAGCGCGTTGTACTCATGAACAAGCCTGATGATTCATGTTGCTCTGTTTTGTGCTGTTCAGAACTCAGAATGTGCATGTTCATTGTGAGAGCATCTGGACATGCATGTTGGACTCAAACGATGCTTTGTGAATTGACTTTTCAAAAGTCATTTGCAACAGGAAGTAGAGCCAGGTATTCATGCAGCACACCAAAGCATAATCAATCCATAACATGATGTTGAGCCAGCACTGGGTTCAAATACTACCCATGGAGTGGAGATTATGATGAAGCCTGACTGCATCCTGCATGTTTTGGTGTTGATTATCTGGCACCAGGAAAGGATTTACAAGGTGGCCCAGTGATCAGGGGGTAAAGTGTGAAGGGGTTTGAGACCCAAATGTGGCTGATAAGTTGCTACACAAAACCACTAGCTTTTGTAGAACGTTGTTACTGTTGATGGGCAAGTAGTACTTTCTGTACCTGATTGACTGCACCTGGGCTGAGTACACAACTGTCTGCTGAAAGAACGTGTAAGGTAGGGGTGGGAGATGGGCTGTCATGTTGGATGCTGTATGATGGAATGCACTTTTTGGGGGAGGAATTCATCTTGAGTGTGCATGCTCATTTGAGGAGGGGATGTGTGGACACATGGTTGTGTGAGTGTGTGTATGTGGATGTTAGTGTCGGGGCATGCTCATACCTATAAATGTACATACAAAGAGATTGTGGATAATTGTGACTTACATGTTCTGTAAAATCTTATTTATATACATCTTGTTGACCTTTGTACTGTGATGTTTGTTTAGTGCAAGAATCATTATGTCACAAGACATTTCTTATTTAAATGTTTTTTAAACACGTACAAGAAAGTCTTGTTCTTATTCTTTGTTTTATCTCTTCTCATCTCATCATGCTAATTCATATCTCATCTCATCATGCTAATTCATATCTCATCTCATCATGCTAATTCATATCTCATCTCATCATGCTAATTCATATCTCATCTCATCATGCTAATTCATATCTCATCTCATCGTGCTAATTCATATCTCATCTCATCATGCTAATTCATATCTCATCTCATCATGCTAATTCATATCTCATCTCATCGTGCTAATTCATATCTCATCTCTGCTGCAGCCTGAAGAAAAACCCAGCTGACAGAGCAGACCTGCAGTCACTAATGGTGAGTTGTCCGCAGCCTTCCCTTTCTCCACAGCCTTCCCTTTCTCCACAGCCTTCCCTTTCTCCACAGCCTTCCCTTTCTCACAGCCTTCCCTTTCTCCACAGCCTTCCCTTTCTCCACAGCCTTCCCTTTCTCCACAGCCTTCCCTTTCTCCACACACAGCCTTCCCTTTCTCCACAGCCTTCCCTTTCTCCACAGCCTTCCCTTTCTCCACACACAGCCTTCCCTTTCTCCACAGCCTTCCCTTTCTCCGCAGCCTTCCCTTTCTCCACACACAGCCTTCCCTTTCTCCACAGCCTTCCCTTTCTCCACAGCCTCCCCTTTCTCCACAGCCTTCCCTTTCTCCACAGCCTTCCCTTTCTCACAGCCTTCCCTTTCTCCACAGCCTTCCCTTTCTCCGCAGCCTTCCCTTTCTCCACAGCCTTCCCTTCCCTTTCTCCACAGCCCACCCTTCCCTTTCTCCACAGCCTTCCCTTTCTCCACAGCCTTCCCTTTCTCCACAGCCTTCCCTTTCTCCACAGCCTTCCCTTTCTCATCAGCCTTCCCTTTCTCCACAGCCTTCCCTTTCTCCACAGCCTTCCCTTCCTCCACAGCCTTCCCTTTCTCCACAGCCTTCCCTTTCTCCACAGCCTTCCCTTTCTCCACAGCCTTCCCTTCCTCCACAGCCTTCCCTTTCTCCACAGCCTTCCCTTCCCTTTCTCCACAGCCTTCCCTTCCCTTTCTCCACAGCCTTCCCTTTCTCCACAGCCTTCCCTTTCTCCACAGCCTTCCCTTTCTCCACAGCCTTCCCTTTCTCCACAGCCTTCCCTTTCTCCACAGCCTTCCCTTTCTCCACAGCCTTCCCTTCCCTTTCTCCACAGCCTTCCCTTCCCTTTCTCCACAGCCTTCTCTTTCTCCACAGCCTTCCCTTTCTCCACAGCCTTCCCTTCCCTTTCTCCACAGCCTTCTCTTTCTCCACAGCCTTCCCTTTCTCCACAGCCTTCCCTTCCCTTTCTCCACAGCCTTCCCTTTCTCCACAGCCTTCCCTTTCTGACAGTCTTCCCTTTCTCCACAGCCTTCCCTTTCTCCACAGCCTTCCCTTTCTCCACAGCCTTCCCTTTCTCCACAGCCTTCCCTTTCTCCACAGCCTTCCCTTTCTCCACAGCCTTCCCTTTCTCCACAGCCTTCCCTTTCTCCACAGCCTTCCCTTTCTCCACAGCCTTCCCTTTCTCCACAGCCTTCCCTTTCTCCACAGCCTCTGTGTTCTTCCAAGCCCAATGGTCCCCCTGTATGTTGGGGGTTAAAAGAATAGACCAATAACTAGGGACATAGTGACTTGATTTGCACTTTCTTGGACTTGTCTAGCAGCTGGAACCCCTGGCTGCTGGGCTTTCAGGGCCTGCTCCAGTAGCTCAAAGAGGATGGGAGGGCCCTGGGGAGGAGGGCATCTAGCAGCTGGAACCCCTGGCTGCTGGGCTTTCAGGGCTGGCTCCAGTAGCTCAGAGAGGATGGGAGGGCCCTGGGGAGGAGGGCATCTAGCAGCTGCCCCCATGCTGGAAAGAAAATGGGACCCACATTGAAAGTCCAGGATGCCTCGTGCAGACCTGCCAAGTACTACGATTTAGGTGTAGCATGCTACAATTTCGACATGCTTGCTACGATGCTACGATCGTCAGGAAAAACTACGATTTTTGACTCACATGCGAAGCAAAAGTGAGTCTATGTACTGAGCCGTGTCGTCCGTCCGTCCGTCCGGGCGTCCGTCCGGGCGTCCGTAAAAAACTTAAACGTTGGATTTTTCTCGGAGACTATTAAGTCTATCAACACCAAATGTGGCATGATGGTGTATGATGACAAGGCCTCAAAAAACATACATAGTGACTTGACCTTGCTTCAAGGTTAAGGTCACAGGAGCCATAAATGTGGTCTCAAAAACAGTCATTTTTCACATTTTCCCAATTTTCTCCCACGTTATTGAGAATGGCGACCTTAGCTACAAGTGGTATATAGGTCAAAGCAAGCCCTATCTTTTGATACCAGTTTGGTTGACCTTGCTTCAAGGTCAAGGTCACAGGAGCTCTTCAAAGTTGGATTGTATACATATTTTGAAGTGACCTTGACCCTGAACTATGGAAGATAACTGTTTCAAACTTAATAATTATGTGGGGCACATGTTATACTTTCATCATGAGACACATTTGGTCACATATCATCAAGGTCAAGGTCATTTTGACCCTTATGAAATGTGACCAAAATGGGGTAGTGAACCACTAAAAGTGACTATATCTCATGGTAGAAAGTGCCAATAAGCACCATTGTGCTTCCTATGTCTTGAATTAACAGCTTTGTGTTGCATGACCTTGGATGACCTTGACCTTGGGTCAAGGTCACATGTATTTTGGTAGGGAAAATGTGTAAATCATTTCTTTGTGTATGATGTCATTGGTAGGTTTAGTTGTTTGACCTTGACCTTGAAGGTCACCTGAAGGTCAAGGTCATATAAAGGTCAAGGTCAAGCATGTGAGTCGTATGGGCTTTGCCCTTCTTGTTCCTCTTGCTTGAACTTTTGACCGTCACGTAGAATTCGCGCCCCTCCCCCCCCCCCCCTTCTTTCACTTCGTCGGTTCAGCGCTTTGCGCCGTCTTCACAGCTTTTACCTCCTCTTCCCCCCCCCTCCCCCTTTCACGTCATCGGTTCAGCGCTTCGCGCCGCCTTCACAGCTTTGTCTCTTCCCCCCCCCCGCTTCACGCCGTCGGTTGAGCGCTTCGCGCCTTCACAGAATTATCTCTTTCCCCCCCCCTTCCGCTACGCCTATCTCTTAAATGCTACTCCAAAAAGCTCTGGATGCTACTCTTTAGCATGATGGTGGGTTGGCAGGTCTGCTCGTGTGTTTGAGCTCTTGAGTACCAGCCTATGGGGTCTGTGCAGTGCCTGAGCATTGTGTTTTGTTGCAGAACCACCTCTTTGTTGCAGAACCACCCCTTTGTTGCAGAACGAACCCTTTGTGAAGAACCACCCCTTTGTTACAGAACCACCCCTTTGTTGCAGAACCACCCCTTTTGTTGCAGAACCACCCCTTTGTTACAGAACCACCCCTTTGTTGCAGAACCACCCCTTTGTGAAGAACCACCCCTTTGTTAGAGAACCACCCCTTTGTTGCAAAACCACCCCTTTGTTGCAGAACCACCCCTTTTTTGCTGAACCACCCCTTTGTTACAAAATCACCCCTTTGTTACAGAACCACCCCTTTGTTGCAGAACCACCCCTTTGTTACAGAACCACCCCTTTGTTACAGAACCACCCCTTTTGTTGCAGAACTACCCCTTTGTTGCAGAACCACCCCTTTGTTGCAGAACCACCCCTTTGTTGCAGAGCCACCCTTTTGTTGCAGAACCACCCCTTTGTTACAGAACCACCTCCTTGTTACAGAACCACCTCTTTGTTACAGAATCACCCCTTTGTGAAGAACCACTCCTTTGTTGCAGAACCACCCTTTTGTTGCAGCACCACCCCTTTGTTGCAGAACCACCCCTTTGTGAAGAACCCCTCCTTTGTTGCAGAACCACCCCTTTGTGAAGAACCACTCCTTTGTTGCAGAACCACCCCTTTGTGAAGAATCACGAGAACTCGGACATCAAGGTGGGGCCCTGGGTCTGTAAAGTGATGAACATCAAGTCTCACGAGACAACCACCTGAACATGGAAAGGAGTTCTCTCCCTTGCAAGGAAGAAGCCCACTGTCAGCTGTTTTTAGGGATATGTTTGTGTGCCTGGTTGTGAATGATGTGAGGTATCTTTTTCTTTTTTTTTTCTTTTTTTTTCTTCTATTTTTCTTCCTTTTTTTTTGCTAACAACGTTGATGTATTTGTTTTATTTTTCACTAGCAAGGCCAAATTTCAAGGCCAGCGATGGACTGTTGATTTCAGTGGTGACGCCGAAGTTGCTGCTTTCCTGTAGACTGTTTAGTAATGGTTGGCATTCCCTGGACAGACAAGCATGGGTTCTCATTATTAGTGTTTGTAAGTAACCCTTATGCAGTAGGTGTTCATAGACTGAAAAAAATGCATTGCACCATGATTGCTCTAGTGTTAGAGCACCCAAGTTGAACATGCTGAAAAAATTTACTTCAGTTGTTTATCGAGAGTGAACATGTAACTACTTTGTATAATGTTGTATATGGCATTCCCATTGTTGGCTTACATATGTTATAGAATTTGCCAGACATTTCTCTCTGTGCTTGTTAATGCCAAGATTACAATTATGTGTTTCCCCCCATGCATTCTCATGCTTGTTTTGTATCCATTTTTTCTTTCTTCCTTTTGTCTAAACTGTTTTCCTCTGTCTTATTTTTGCTCTTCATTTATCTGCCTGTTATTCTCTCTCACTCTGTCTCTGTCTGTCTGTCTGTCTGTCTGTATGTCTGTCTGTATGTTTGTCTCTCTCTCTCTATCTCTCTCTCTCTCTGTGTCTCTGTCTCTCTCTCTCTCTCTCTCTCTCTCTCTCTCTCTCTCTCTCTCTCTCTTTGTGTGTGTGTCTCTCTCTCTCTCTTTCTGTCTCTCTCTTTCTGTCTCTCTCTTTCTGTCTCTCTCTCTCTCTCTCTCTCTCTCTCTCTCTCTCTCTCTCTCTCTCTCTCTCTCTCTCTCTCTCTCTCTCTCTCTGTGCCTCTCTGTATGTCTCTCTCTCTGTCTCTCTCTGTCTCTCTCTCTCTCTGTCTCTCTGTCTGTCTCTCTCTCTCTCTCTCTCTCTCTCTCTCTCTCTCTCTCTCTCTCTCTCTCTCTCTCTCTCACACACACACACACACACACACACACACGCACACATATGTGTATACATATCTTGAGTGCCCTGTTTTAGTTTCATATTAAAAAGTTTCAAAAAGTCTCATCTGTTGCATTGTGTGTGATCCCAGTGTAGGGGTGTGGTCTAACATTTTTCACGTGCGCAGATTACTTACACAGTGGTGGGTCGAAACATACATGTACAATCTATGAAGGTGACACTGATATGTTGAGTAAAGTTTATAGTGTTGTGCATGGTGAATTCTGTCTTTCATTCTCTCCTAGTTCTCTTCTCAGATAGCTGAGATTTTTTTGTTCTTTTATCCTGCCATTGGATTGGACATATTGTTACGTAAGCTTTTGCCTCATTTTAAACCTTAGTGCATAGTGCTTCTCAGGTGTTCATTGATTTGCACAATGGAAATATGCACCTCACAATCATGCCTTTGTAGACATTCGTTTTCCTGTGCATTTCAGTGCTGTTGAAGACCAAATGGGTGCTTGTGGAAGATTGTGTACTTGTAATCTCCAGTGTATTTGAAAATTTTAGATTCTGCTGCCAGGAGTCAAAACTCTGTCTGCAGAAAGCAGTACTGAAAATGGCAGGAGTGCAGAAATAATGAAACTGACTTTGCTGCATTGTAAACCAAAAATTGCAGATTGATACTGATGCAGTCTTCAAAATAAGGTTTAAAGTTAGACATGTAAATGCTGCTCAGGTGAACTTGTATGAAACAGTCATGGCTTGAAGAACATTGATTTGAATTAACCTTGAGCGGCATTTTGTGATGCTCATAACTTGAAGCACTGATGCTACCTTAAAATTTACCTATTGTAGTTTATGTTGAGTGAAGAATTCAATGAAATGTTTGCTTTTGAAGTGGAAATATTACTTGAAAGCCTTACATGTACATCTCAAATGTTCAAATGCCTATTTCATTGTCGTGTTGCACCTGTATTAGGTAACACAATGAAGAGAAATGTGGTTGATTTTGGAAGAGTATCTATCTTTTGTCCATGAAAAATCTTTTGCACCTACTATTTTATGCGTGGTCTGTGTATAAAGTGACTTCAAAGTCAATCTGCGTTGTGGCGCTTCCCATCAGCTGCCAGGGCTCGAGTCCACACTGTGATGTGCTCTGCTCTTGTGTGGAGCATGTCTTGGGAGCATTTCCCAACCGTGGCACTCAGCCTGCCAAATCCGCTGCGTGGAGGAGTCGTGGTGACTAGCCCATATTGTTCTGTGAGTGTATGCAGAACGTGTGTCTTGCTGTTCAGTGTTCAGTGTTTTTCCATCATCCTCTCAGATTTAAGGTGTGTCTTTGTCGTCTTACAGCTTCTCATCATAGAAAGAATCCCTCTGCAAGAGGAGAGCCACTGCCTTTAGTCAGGATTCCATTTTGTAATGCAGCATTTGTGTAGTGGGATTTTTTAAAACCCCCTTCTATCGTCTTCAGTAGTGCAGTAGTATTCAATAAGCAGCTAATGGCTGGTCCAGGCCACCCAGGTTAAATGCATTTTTTGTTGCTAGTCCAGGTGCTAATCTGCAAGACAGATTTTTGTTTGTTCAGTAGTGAAGAGGAGAAAGGGGGGAGGAAAAAAATGTGAGACACCTGAGGGCTTTACAGAGTAGGCTTTGATTATTTTCTGTTGATGGTTCTTGTGTTGATGTGTGTCAATATGATGAATATGATATGACATCATTTAGCCTCATGAATATGAAAGACATTTTATTAAAGAGCTATTTATTAAGCACTCAACATGGCCTGGATTGTTTTATCTTTGGAGCCTCGTCTTTGATTCTTTACTATCATTACCTTCGTCGAGAAGGTTATGTTTTACCCTCGGTTCGTTATTTAATTAGCAAACAAAAGAACTCAAAAAGTTCGAAACGTGTCCCGATTAAATTTGGTGGAAGGTCAGGGTTTCACCCAGGGAAGAATCCATTAAATGATGGAGGTCATCTGTTATCTGTTTTGAAATTACCTCCAAAAAGAGACATTTCAGCGCAAATCACGAAGTTGACGTCAAACTACCCATGTCGTATTCGTACTTCACTCAGAAATAACTTTCAGCCACTGAAATGAACTATTCCTGTAGCGTCAGGTCTGACTAGCAAAACACCCTGCCTGAATTAATGACACAGACCATGAAAGAGAACATGTGGCTTCCTTGGTGGAGGATTGCTCTCTCTCTCAGAGTGCTCTCTAGGACACAAATATTCAAGGGTTGAAAGGATATATGGCCAGTAGGGTAAGGGTATTATCCCTTCAGGTTTACTGGAGGTCCTCACAGCTTTATCTGTGTGTGTGTGTGCGTGTCGGTCCCGACTTAACGGCTGATATCTCAAAAACTACTGGACAGATTTCCTTGACATTTTGCACACTTACTGGAAGTTAGGTCCGATTGAATGTGTCAAATTTTCAGAATCGAAGTTTGAAAAGAAAGTGACTTTTTGTACGTTTTGGTGTTGCAAAGAAGGCAAGGGATGGAACTCTGTTCCGACTCAAGGGAAGTTTTGGCATGTGTGACGTGATCATTTGACGTCGAATTTCGAGGAGATTGGACATTGGTGAAGGAGAAAGAAGGATTTTTTATCCCTCCAATGCCAAAACCTGGAGGTTCAGCACCAGCGGTTTTTATTGCCAAGTGTAACATATATGGCCGGAAGGATAAGGGTATTATTGCCAAGTGTAACATGTACCGCCATAGCCGCTCAATGTCTCCCTCATCAACTGGAGCCCCAGGCTGCTGGGCTTTCGGGGCCTGCTCCAGTACTTCAGCCAGGGGTGGCCTCAAGCAGCCTAAGAGACCTCTGGGAGTCACTAGGACATGGTCAGACCATTCCGATCCACCTGTGCGTTCAAACCACGCTGGAAGACTGAGCCCAACCCACGAGAAACAACAAACTGGTCGCCGAGTCCCATACCCAACCCAAAGAAGCATCGCTACATCCATCTACCAAGTACCAGTCAAACAGAGAAGTCATCACATACTGTAGTCCTCACAATTTCCTCAAGCAAGAAATTCTTATGAAGTCATTTGGATAATCTTTCGCGGTTTTGTTGCACTTGGGCTTTTTATCGCAGGAGACAAGTTTTTATTTGAAATGACTCGCAAGGATTAGGCGTAGAATACTAAGGGAGTACTCCGATATCATCAGACTACACACAATGTGTATAGATTCTTGCCAAGCCCTCGATGCAATTCCTCACTGCCATTGTTACGTCGGTACTATGCAGCATTGGCGATCTGGTGTAAACACATCTACTATAGACAGCCTGACAGCCTTCTCAAGAGAAATTCCCGCTCCGAAGTACCTTTAATTTTAAACTGATTTTAGCGTGCCGGCGAAACGATCTTTTTCAAGTTGTAAAGGCACCATCGTCGGACTACCATGTGTGTTCTAATCTTTGCGATTCTCGTCTCAAAACTCAGATCTCTGCAGTCAAGGTCTTGGTGGTCTTGACTGTGGATACAGCATGACCTTGTTGTCGTGCATGTCACCGCTCACACAGTTTCTGGACTTACCAAATGTTTTGGTTGGCAGCTGTATATCTCTAAACCCAGACAGACTTTTACATCATGATAATAGGGACTAGTGAGGCTGTAAAACGACCGCTGGCTGCGATAAGCTGCACAACTGGGGATGATGCAGCAACTTTGAGAACTGTGTCGAATAGGCTAATGCATCGGTCCCGCATGATCCTGCATGGCAGTATAGTGTAACTATAACAAGCGGAACTCGCCCGGTACACTCTCTACACCCGCTTTACCCTCCACACCCGCTTTACCCTCCACACCTGCTATACCCTCCACACCTGCTATACCCTCTACACCCGCTATATCCTCCACACCTGCTTTACCCTCCACACCTGCTATACCCTCCACACCTGCTTTACCCTCCACACTCGCTATACCCTCCACACCTGCTATACCCTCTACACCCGCTATACCCGCCACACCCGCTATACCCTCTACACCCGCTATACCCTCCACACCTGCTTTACCCTCCACACCTGCTTTACCCTCCACACCCGGATTTACCCTCCACACCTGCTTTACCCTCCACACCTGCTATACCCTCCACACCTGCTTTACCCTCCACACCTGCTATACCCTCTACACCCGCTATACCCTCTACACCCGCTATACCCTCCACACCTGCTATACCCTCCACACCTGCTTTACCCTCCACACCTGCTTTACCCTCCACACCTGCTTTACCCTCCACACCTGCTATACCCTCCACACCTGCTTTACCCTCTACACCCGCTATACCCTCTACACCCGCTATACCCTCCACACCTGCTATACCCTCCACACCTGCTTTACCCTCCACACCTGCTTTACCCTCCACACCTGCTTTACCCTCCACACCTGCTATACCCTCCACACCTGCTTTACCCTCTACACCCGCTATACCCTCTACACCCGCTATACCCTCCACACCTGCTATACCCTCCACACCTGCTTTACCCTCCACACCTGCTTTACCCTCCACACCTGCTTTACCCTCCACACCTGCTTTACCCTCCACACCTGCTTTACCCTCCACACCTGCTTTACCCTCCACACCTGCTTTACCCTCCACACCTGCTTTACCCTCCACACCTGCTTTACCCTCCACACCTGCTTTACCCTCCACACCTGCTTTACCCTCCACACCTGCTATACCCTCCACACCTGCTTTACCCTCCACACCTGCTTTACCCTCCACACCTGCTTTACCCTCCACACCTGCTATACCCTCCACACCTGCTTTACCCTCCACACCTGCTTTACCCTCCACACCTGCTTTACCCTCCACACCTGCTTTACCCTCCACACCTGCTATACCCTCTACACCCGCTATACCCTCTACACCCGCTATACCCTCCACACCTGCTATACCCTCCACACCTGCTATACCCGCCACACCCGCTATACCCTCTACACCCGCTATACCCTCCACACCTGCTTTACCCTCCACACCTGCTTTACCCTCCACACCTGCTTTACCCTCCACACCTGCTTTACCCTCCACACCTGCTTTACCCTCCACACCTGCTATACCCTCCACACCCGCTTTACCCTCCACACCCGCTATACCCTCCACACCCGCTATACCCTCCACACCCGCTATACCCTCTACACCCGCTATACCCTCCACACCTGCTATACCCTCCACACCTGCTATACCCTCCACACCCGCTATACCCTCTACACCCGCTATACCCTCCACACCTGCTTTACCCTCCACACCTGCTTTACCCTCCACACCTGCTTTACCCTCCACACCTGCTTTACCCTCCACACCTGCTTTACCCTCCACACCTGCTTTACCCTCCACACCTGCTTTACCCTCCACACCTGCTTTACCCTCCACACCCGCTATACCCTCCACACCTGCTATACCCTCTACACCCGCTATACCCTCCACACCTGCTTTACCCTCCACACCTGCTTTACCCTCCACACCTGCTATACCCTCCACACCTGCTTTACCCTCCACACCTGCTTTACCCTCCACACCTGCTTTACCCTCCACACCTGCTTTACCCTCCACACCTGCTTTACCCTCCACACCTGCTTTACCCTCCACACCTGCTTTACCCTCCACACCTGCTTTACCCTCCACACCTGCTTTACCCTCCACACCTGCTTTACCCTCCACACCTGCTTTACCCTCCACACCTGCTTTACCCTCCACACCTGCTTTACCCTCCACACCTGCTTTACCCTCCACACCTGCTTTACCCTCCACACCTGCTTTACCCTCCACACCTGCTTTACCCTCCACACCTGCTTTACCCTCCACACCTGCTTTACCCTCCACACCTGCTTTACCCTCCACACCTGCTTTACCCTCCACACCTGCTTTACCCTCCACACCTGCTATACCCTCCACACCTGCTTTACCCTCCACACCTGCTTTACCCTCCACACCCGCTTTACCCTCCACACCTGCTATACCCTCCACACCTGCTTTACCCTCCACACCTGCTTTACCCTCCACACCTGCTATACCCTCCACACCTGCTTTACCCTCCACACCTGCTATACCCTCCACACCTGCTATACCCTCCACACCTGCTTTACCCTCCACACCTGCTTTACCCTCCACACCTGCTATACCCTCCACACCTGCTTTACCCTCCACACCTGCTATACCCTCTACACCCGCTATACCCTCTACACCCGCTATACCCTCCACACCTGCTATACCCTCCACACCTGCTTTACCCTCCACACCTGCTTTACCCTCCACACCTGCTTTACCCTCCACACCTGCTTTACCCTCCACACCTGCTTTACCCTCCACACCTGCTATACCCTCCACACCTGCTTTACCCTCCACACCTGCTATACCCTCCACACCTGCTTTACCCTCCACACCTGCTTTACCCTCCACACCTGCTATACCCTCCACACCTGCTTTACCCTCCACACCTGCTTTACCCTCCACACCTGCTTTACCCTCCACACCTGCTTTACCCTCCACACCTGCTTTACCCTCCACACCTGCTATACCCTCCACACCTGCTTTACCCTCCACACCTGCTATACCCTCTACACCCGCTATACCCTCTACACCCGCTATACCCTCCACACCTGCTATACCCTCCACACCTGCTTTACCCTCCACACCTGCTTTACCCTCCACACCTGCTTTACCCTCCACACCTGCTATACCCTCCACACCTGCTTTACCCTCTACACCCGCTATACCCTCTACACCCGCTATACCCTCCACACCTGCTATACCCTCCACACCTGCTTTACCCTCCACACCTGCTTTACCCTCCACACCTGCTTTACCCTCCACACCTGCTTTACCCTCCACACCTGCTATACCCTCCACACCTGCTTTACCCTCCACACCTGCTATACCCTCCACACCTGCTTTACCCTCCACACCTGCTATACCCTCCACACCTGCTTTACCCTCCACACCTGCTTTACCCTCCACACCTGCTTTACCCTCCACACCTGCTTTACCCTCCACACCTGCTTTACCCTCCACACCTGCTTTACCCTCCACACCTGCTTTACCCTCCACACCTGCTTTACCCTCCACACCTGCTTTACCCTCCACACCTGCTTTACCCTCCACACCTGCTTTACCCTCCACACCTGCTTTACCCTCCACACCTGCTATACCCTCCACACCTGCTTTACCCTCCACACCTGCTTTACCCTCCACACCTGCTATACCCTCCACACCTGCTTTACCCTCCACACCTGCTTTACCCTCCACACCTGCTTTACCCTCCACACCTGCTATACCCTCCACACCTGCTTTACCCTCCACACCTGCTTTACCCTCCACACCTGCTTTACCCTCCACACCTGCTTTACCCTCCACACCTGCTATACCCTCCACACCTGCTTTACCCTCCACACCCGCTATACCCTCCACACCTGCTATACCCTCCACACCTGCTATACCCTCCACACCTGCTATACCCTCCACACCTGCTATACCCTCCACACCATGCTTTACCCTCCACACCTGCTTTACCCTCCACACCTGCTTTACCCTCCACACCTGCTTTACCCTCCACACCTGCTTTACCCTCCACACCTGCTATACCCTCCACACCTGCTTTACCCTCCACACCTGCTATACCCTCCACACCTGCTTTACCCTCCACACCTGCTATACCCTCCACACCTGCTTACCCTCCACACCGCTATACCCTCCACACCTGCTATACCCTCCACACCTGCTATACCCTCCACACCTGCTTTACCCTCCACACCTGCTTTACCCTCCACACCTGCTATACCCTCCACACCTGCTTTACCCTCCACACCTGCTTTACCCTCCACACCTGCTTTACCCTCCACACCTGCTTTACCCTCCACACCCGCTTTACCCTCCACACCTGCTTTACCCTCCACACCTGCTTTACCCTCCACACCTGCTTTACCCTCCACACCTGCTTTACCCTCCACACCTGCTTACCGTCCACACCTGCTTTACCCTCCACACCTGCTTTACCCTCCACACCTGCTTTACCCTCCACACCTGCTTTACCCTCCACACCTGCTTTACCCTCCACACCTGCTTTACCCTCCACACCTGCTTTACCCTCCACACCTGCTTTACCCTCCACACCTGCTTTACCCTCCACACCTGCTTTACCCTCCACACCTGCTTTACCCTCCACACCTGCTTTACCCTCCACACCTGCTATACCCTCCACACCTGCTTTACCCTCCACACCTGCTTTACCCTCCACACCTGCTTTACCCTCCACACCTGCTTTACCCTCCACACCTGCTTTACCCTCCACACCTGCTTTACCCTCCACACCTGCTTTACCCTCCACACCTGCTTTACCCTCCACACCTGCTTTACCCTCCACACCTGCTTTACCCTCAACCGCTTACCCCACACCTGCTTTACCTCCACACCTGCTTTACCCTCCACACCTGCTTTACCCTCCACACCTGCTTTACCCTCCACACCTGCTTTACCCTCCACACCTGCTTTACCCTCCACACCTGCTTTACCCTCCACACCTGCTTTACCCTCCACACCTGCTATACCCTCCACACCTGCTTTACCCTCCACACCTGCTTTACCCTCCACACCTGCTATACCCTCCACACCTGCTTTACCCTCCACACCTGCTTTACCCTCCACACCTGCTTTACCCTCCACACCTGCTATACCCTCCACACCTGCTTTACCCTCCACACCTGCTATACCCTCCACACCTGCTTTACCCTCCACACCTGCTATACCCTCCACACCTGCTTTACCCTCCACACCTGCTATACCCTCCACACCTGCTATACCCTCCACACCTGCTTTACCCTCCACACCTGCTTTACCCTCCACACCTGCTTTACCCTCCACACCTGCTTTACCCTCCACACCTGCTATACCCTCCACACCTGCTATACCCTCCACACCTGCTTTACCCTCCACACCTGCTATACCCTCCACACCTGCTTTACCCTCCACACCTGCTTTACCCTCCACACCTGCTTTACCCTCCACACCTGCTATACCCTCCACACCTGCTTTACCCTCCACACCTGCTTTACCCTCCACACCTGCTTTACCCTCCACACCTGCTTTACCCTCCACACCTGCTTTACCCTCCACACCTGCTTTACCCTCCACACCTGCTTTACCCTCCACACCTGCTATACCCTCCACACCTGCTTTACCCTCCACACCTGCTTTACCCTCCACACCTGCTTTACCCTCCACACCTGCTTTACCCTCCACACCTGCTTTACCCTCCACACCTGCTATACCCTCCACACCTGCTTTACCCTCCACACCTGCTTTACCCTCCACACCTGCTATACCCTCCACACCTGCTTTACCCTCCACACCTGCTTTACCCTCCACACCTGCTTTACCCTCCACACCTGCTTTACCCTCCACACCTGCTTTACCCTCCACACCTGCTTTACCCTCCACACCTGCTTTACCCTCCACACCTGCTTTACCCTCCACACCTGCTTTACCCTCCACACCTGCTTTACCCTCCACACCTGCTTTACCCTCCACACCTGCTTTACCCTCCACACCTGCTTTACCCTCCACACCTGCTTTACCCTCTACACCTGCTTTACCCTCCACACCTGCTTTACCCTCCACACCTGCTTTACCCTCCACACCTGCTTTACCCTCCACACCTGCTTTACCCTCCACACCTGCTTTACCCTCCACACCTGCTTTACCCTCCACACCTGCTATACCACTCCACACCTGCTTTACCCTCCACACCTGCTTTACCCTCCACACCTGCTTTACCCTCCACACCTGCTTTACCCTCCACACCTGCTTTACCCTCAACACCTGCTTTACCCTCCACACCTGCTTACCCTCCACACCTGCTATACCCTCCACACCTGCTTTACCCTCTACACCGCTTTACCCTCCACACCTGCTATACCCTCCACACCTGCTTTACCCTCCACACCTGCTATACCCTCCACACCTGCTTTACCCTCCACACCTGCTATACCCTCCACACCTGCTTTACCCTCCACACCTGCTATACCCTCCACACCTGCTTTACCCTCCACACCTGCTTTACCCTCCACACCTGCTTTACCCTCCACACCTGCTATACCCTCCACACCTGCTTTACCCTCCACACCTGCTTTACCCTCCACACCTGCTTTACCCTCCACACCTGCTTTACCCTCCACACCTGCTTTACCCTCCACACCTGCTTTACCCTCCACACCTGCTTTACCCTCCACACCTGCTTTACCCTCCACACCTGCTTTACCCTCCACACCTGCTTTACCCTCCACACCTGCTTTACCCTCCACACCTGCTATACCCTCCACACCTGCTTTACCCTCCACACCTGCTTTACCCTCCACACCTGCTTTACCCTCCACACCTGCTTTACCCTCCACACCTGCTATACCCTCCACACCTGCTTTACCCTCCACACCTGCTTTACCCTCCACACCTGCTTTACCCTCCACACCTGCTATACCCTCCACACCTGCTATACCCTCCACACCTGCTTTACCCTCCACACCTGCTTTACCCTCCACACCTGCTTTACCCTCCACACCTGCTATACCCTCCACACCTGCTTTACCCTCCACACCTGCTTTACCCTCCACACCTGCTTTACCCTCCACACCTGCTTTACCCTCCACACCTGCTTTACCCTCCACACCTGCTTTACCCTCCACACCTGCTTTACCCTCCACACCTGCTTTACCCTCCACACCTGCTTTACCCTCCACACCTGCTTTACCCTCCACACCTGCTTTACCCTCCACACCTGCTTTACCCTCCACACCTGCTTTACCCTCCACACCTGCTTTACCCTCCACACCTGCTTTACCCTCCACACCTGCTTTACCCTCCACACCTGCTTTACCCCTCCCACCACCTGCTTTACCCTCCAACACCTGCTTTACCCCTCCACACCTGCTTTACCCTCCACACCTGCTATACCCTCTACACCCGCTATACCCTCCACACCTGCTATACCCTCCACACCTGCTTTACCCTCCACACCTGCTTTACCCTCCACACCTGCTTTACCCTCTACACCCGCTATACCCGCCACACCCGCTATACCCTCTACACCCGCTATACCCTCCACACCTGCTTTACCCTCCACACCTGCTATACCCTCCACACCTGCTTTACCCTCCACACCTGCTATACCCTCTACACCCGCTATACCCGCCACACCCGCTATACCCTCCACACCCGCTATATCCTCCACACCCGCTATACCCTCCACACCCGCTATACCCTCCACACCCGCTATACCCTCCACACCCGCTATACCCTCCACACCCTCTGTAGTACAAAAGACGACCAACTGTCCGGAATACAGAAGCAGACGAAAGCGGGCACAGCCTCCTCCTCCTCCTCCTCCTCATCTTACTCCTCCTCCTCCTACTGCTGCTGCTGCTGCTGCTGCTGGACCTTCTCTTCAAATTTCTTCTCTTTTAGCTTCTGCTCCCTATTCACAATGTTCTCTTCCTTTCTCCTTCACCTTTTCCTTATCTTCCTGTAAACCACAACACGGCAACATCACCGGCCCTTGCCTCTCTTGATCCTTCCTCCATAGCCCTGACTCACGAAACGTGAATCGAAGATGTTCATCATGAAAAATGTTGATGGTGGTGAAAGAAACTAAGGCCTATCAGCCTTTGTAAGCTATGTAAGGTCAGCGATGACAAACTCACTGGTTAAAGTAGGAGCAAGTTCAATGAAGTCTCCATTTCCCAAGTTATTCGGCTCTCAGAGCTGTTCTTAACTGGGCGAACATTTGCCTCGCGAACGGGGATCAGAGGGATCGGTGGACGAGGTTCGCGCCCTGTGGTTTCTTGACTGGACGAATCCTCGAATCGTGAAACCAGGTTCGTGAGGTTCCTCTGCCAGATTTGGATTCCCAGATCATATAGTGGGGACACCACGGACCCTCCTGATTGCTCTTAATGTCCGCCATATTTTCTTTCTTTGGTTTGCTTGTCAAACGCTCATTTTTAGAATTACTGGCACACATACAAAGAAACCGTAATTAAATAACAATGTTAATTTCCCAAAACTATATACATGTAGAATACAACTATAATTCATTTAAAGCGCTACATTATCTTAAATCGACATCTGGGTCCAAGCAGTAGTCGACGAATGGCCAATGATATAGGGCCTACAAGGCTAC
Organism: Theodoxus fluviatilis; assembly: GCA_034096865.1. Classification (NCBI taxonomy): domain Eukaryota; kingdom Metazoa; phylum Mollusca; class Gastropoda; order Cycloneritida; family Neritidae; genus Theodoxus; species Theodoxus fluviatilis. The sequence goes on along the minus strand of JAWQFJ010000785.1, from coordinate 296,087 downwards.
ATGATACTACATGTCTTATCATGTAGCTTCATAGTTCGGGCAGTCAATTTTAGCTTGGTTGGAGCAGTGACATAAATCATAACTAAGTCAGTTTAAAACAAAAAACAAAAACTTAACGGACTCCGAACTTGATCTCAGGCTATCTATTCGTACGTAATACATGATTCACCCATCAAGCTCAGGAACAAGTGGTTCGCCACTTAAGAACAGACTTTACAAATTGCGTTTGGAGACGCGGTGGGCCTATACTTGCCCCTAATATAACCCGCAGGGGTTTTTATTTGCCCCTAATATAACCCGCAGGGGTTTTCACCACCACCAACAACAAGTGTAACTGTTCGGTGTGATCCACTCCAGAACACATCTCGTGACAGCCTGTCAGACAATTCTGGCCTTGAGAGCGATGGAAAGATGGAAACAGCAGACGACAGTTCAAGGACATCATGTGACACCTTTGCTGTCAATTACGACACTGGATGAAGTCACTAGAACAGTTTTTGAGCAAACGCTAAGCAAAGCCGTTGAGAAGCTAGCTATGTATGTCACGTCTTTATTCTTGTAGCTTGACACAACAGTTTAGTAAAAGTAGGGAATGATGTGTTTCATCAACATTATGTTTTCTCCGGAACCGCATTAAAAAAAACTTTATAATGTTGCCATCGCATAATCTGATTTTGCTATTTTGGACACTTAATCTAGCCTGGTACACCCAATGCACGACCACAGTTGGTGACGCCTGATTATGGCTCGAGTGACGACAACTAATTCAAGTTGTGTGCTTGATAATGATGCGGAACACATAACAGCATGACGGCAAACTTTGGTTTCGGTGTTTTGAGCACGTCGAGAGCACAGACTAAGACAGTAATGCTTAACAGACTGGGTGAGACAGGCAATTTACGAAGCCACAGATTTCGAGTAAAGTGAATGGAACAGGAGATACTGGGGAGAGTTCACTCGCAACTGCTCTGGCTTTGGTTGTTCTTCAGTTGATGTAAAGAATAACGCGGTCTATTATTATTTATGTATGTCAGGACTACTGATGACTTTAATAGTTTTATTCATGAGTGCATTTTGTATAGTTATGTGATGATGGAGCGGTGGTATGGTTCGAGCTGTGGGGCTCGAAGGTTGATGGTATGAGACAAGTAATTGTAACGGCATTCCACAACTTTATTCATCCACTTAGTACATGAGCAGCTGACTGGCCCAAGGCCGGATGGTAGTGGTCTGAACCAGCCCAAGACCGTGGTGACAGTGGTCTCTGGTGGTAGTACTCTTTCGTTCTTACAGCATTATGCAGCAATACCACACTCTACACACTAAGCGTGCAGCCTGATCATTTAGTAAACACTCGTACACGATAGCCTGCCGATTGGCCAAATATTCTCAATGACATGACAATTCACTAAAAACTAGGAAGGGGATTGGACCAAATGCACGGACGCGTTAGGAAGCAGTGAAGCCAGTTGGAGGATTGGCCATAAATTCCAACTAATGAATGTGTGTTACAGATGAAAGAGAATCACGAGCCACTCCACACATAAAACTGACGCACGCTCGTCGACGAGGATCGTGTACAATACAATTCAATTCAACAAAATGCAATACAACACAGCATAGTGCAATACAATACACAGCAAAACTATACTCGTCCTATAAAAGGTATTTAGAAAACAACGAAGCAGGAGGAGGAGGAAGAGGAGGCCGGGGGAGGAGGAGGAGGGGGAGGAGGCCGGAAGAGGAAGAGGGGGAGGAGGATGCTCGGGGAGGAGAAGGAGGGAGGAGGAGGAGGAGGAGGAGGAGAAGGAGGAGGGAAGGGAGGAGAGGAGGGGAGGAGGAGGGGGAGGAGGGGGGGAGGAGGAGGCGGGGGAGGAGGCGGAAGAGGAGGAGGAGGAGGGGAGGGGAGGAGGAGGAGGAGGAGGAGGAGGAGGAGGAGGAGGAGGAGGAGGAGGAGGAGGAGGAGGAGGAGGAGAAGGAGGAGGAGGAGGAGGAGGAGGAGAGAGGAGGAGGAGGAGGAGGAAGAGGAGAAGGCTGGAGAGAGAGGGGGCCGGAAGGGGAGGAGGCCGGAGGGGGAGGAGGCGGAGGAGGAGGAGGGGGAGGAGGCGGAGGAGGAGGAGGGGGAGGAGGAGGAGGAGGAGGAGGAGGAGGCAGGGGGAGGAGGAGGAGGAAGAGGAGGAGGAGGAGGAGGAGGCCGCAGGAGGAGGCCGCAGGAGGAGGAGGAGGAGGCCGGGGAAGAAGGAGGGGGAGGAGGCCGGAGGAGGAGGAGGAGGAGGAGGAGGAGGAGGAGGAGGAGGAGGAGGCGGAGGAGGAGAGGAGGAGGAGGAGGAAGAGGAGGAGGAGGAGGAGGAGGAGGAGGCCGGGGGAGGAGGAGACCGGGGGAGGAGGAGGCCGGGGGAGGCCGGGGGAGGAGGAGGAGGCCGGGGGAGGAGGAGGCCGGGGGAGGAGGAGGCCGGGGGAGGAGGAGGCCGGGGAAGGAGGAGGCCGGGGGGGGGGGGGGGGGGGGAGGCCTGGGGAGGAGGAGGAGGAGGAGAAGGAGGAGGAGGAGGAGGAGGAAAATAGGCACTAGAGCGCATTCTTTCGAACAACTCTTCACACGACACACAACAAACAAACAAACAAACAAACTTGGCACTGCATGACATTTGATACATTTCAACCATGGCAAGTAGGGAGCCTTTAAGGACTGTCCTATTTGAAACATCATTCTGTCTACTCTGTCTCGTGACACTACCAACACCTCTGACCCCAGTGAGGTCAGCACATGACTCCATCGCGAGTTCTCTCTGGTCATGTGACATGCACAAATAGAAGCTTCCCAGACAGACAGCACACACGTCTTGTCTTGTTTGAGTCGTCATTTTAGGCTTACTAGGTGGCGTACGTCTTCCTCTCACCTGCCGCAAGTGCGTGTGGGCGTTGCCTGGTTAACAACAGAGTGTGTGTGTGCATGCTGCATCGACTGAATCACTCGCAAGATAGACACTGGTGACAACAGGTAAGTCTCTACTTAATCAGAGCAGAGATCGAGAGAGAAATAAAGCTGTCGGTGTTAGCTATCGCATTTAGTCCATTTATCACAATATACGGAGTCTCCAGCTGCCTGGGACAGTACACATAGGAGCGTTTCGTTGTTGCTCACTGCAGATAGGAATACGCGGTGCGGAATGGCGTATGCTTGGCTAAGTGCTGTTGTTTTCGAAGCGTCAGATTTGCACGATTTGGGCTTGAGTTTTGCTTGACGTGTGTACAAGTTGGAAGGTACAATACGTTTGATCCAGATTTACTGCATGGAAAACGTTTGACGATAGCTGGTATTTCACACGCGCATATGTGACGTAGTGAGTGGTTGCAGTTTTACGGAGAAACGATGAAAGTCGCGACGCATCAACTATACGGCTCGACTTCAGTGGTGTTGAAAGATGGGAGTTGAAATGTGGGTTGACCTAGGTTAACAGTAGCCGCCCCCCCCCCCCTTCTCCCTACCCCTACCCTTAACCCCCACCCCCACCACTATGTAGTTTTTGCACTATATCTGGCAAACAACTGGTAAGATCTCCTTTCCGCTTTGTTGAGCTGTAGATTTTGTACTACCTGATGCTGAACCTTGCCGTCTCTGCCATTCTAATGGTGTGATATCCCGTCCTTTCATTTCAAACTATTGTGAAGGGTGAAGCCGGTGGTAAGGTTCGAGCTGTGGGGGGGCTCGGGGCTTGATGGTAGAGGGGCGCAGGTTTGAGACTAGTCGTAGCTGCTTTCCACAAATTGATTCATCCAATGGATGTACAGGAGCTGCTGGCTGGTCCGAGGCCTGATGGCAGTGGCCTGGACCATCCCAGGATCAAGGCGGACTGCAGTGGTAGCATTCTTTCTGTCAGCACAGCAATTCCTACAGCAACACCACTTTGAACAACGAGCGTGCAGCCTGTTCATACAGCAAACACGCGTGCGTGCCAGGCAGCTAGCTGATTGGTCAAATGTTCTGCATTTAAATGACAAGGAGTTGCGAATGAGAGAGGAGTCTGGACGAAACACACGGACGCTTTGGGAAGCAGTACAGCCAGTTGGAGGATTAGCCAAATATTCTACTGTACATGTGTTACAGATGAGAGGGAATTTTGACTTTCGTTTAGTGGATACAACCCAATTTGGTGACCGCTTGATGAACAGAGCACTGGGAATCGAAATGCCACAGATTTGGGTCCAGGGGAGAATGAAGGCTGTTGAAGTTGCTAGACAGGAATTCTAATGGCGCCGAAGTGCTCAATCCCTACTATATGTCCGGAGACGCGTTGTCTTCACTTACGGACGGGCCAAGCGAAAAATCAATATATAGCCGCCATCTTTGACGGATAAGAACTGGAATGCATTTAGAAGAAGACGTATGTGTCCGTTCATTTTTAGGAATAAAGATCGGTCGATGTTGGTTAAAAAATTGCATGAAACCACGAAGACAATTTGATTACAACTATAAATCATCGAGAATGTTGATGATGGTTTAGCTTTACTTTTATAATTTGTAGGCCTACACAGACCCGAAAACGATTTGCATATACGCGGATCGAGGGGAGTTTTTGTTTGTGAGGTTGTATCTGCTTGTGTGTTGTTCATGCGCAATATGCTTTATTACCTTGCGAGTTTCGTTGATCTGTATTAGTTTTGGGATTTTCATTTTTGTAAATCATTTTGTCTATGGACCGAAGATCAACATAACTTTTCTCCCATCTCTCCCGCCCCTGGGATTGAACCACGGAGGTGTAGATGGTCCAGCATGCTAAGGCGTTGGGCTTTGCAGCGAGGCGCTGTGCCGTGGTTCAATCCCAGGGGCGGGAGAGATGGGAGAAAAGTTATGTTGATCGAGGAAAATTGCTGCGACCCTGTCTTGTCACTTTGTCTGGTATGAATGTGTGCATGATTGTGCATGAATGCATAGGTGAACATCGATTGATGCACCTGTTGGTTAAACGTCTTTACGTGCCAACAAGAATAAAAGTTGTGATGTCTGTGGGATCTTCCCAGAAATCCATGGTGTTTAGTTTACGTCATTATGGACCGAAGGTCAAACAAGGTGTCAAAATCTCTCTCTCTCTCTCTCTCTCTCTCTCTCTCTCTCTCTCTCTCTCTCTCTCTCTCTCTCTGTCACCCTGTAGGTTCGGGGTAAGAATTGACCCACCTCGTCTCCCGACGCGATTCGTAAGAGGCGAATGACTAGGGACACCGTGACTTGAATTGCGTTTACTCTAAAATGCTCTAGTGATCTTCGTGCTTAGTGGCCTTACATAGCCTTCAAAGGCTGATAGGCCGTAAAACACCATCCATCCATCCATCCATCCATCCACCCACCCACCCATCTCTTTGTCTGTCTGTCTGTCTGTCTGTCTCTATCCCTCCCTCTCTCTCTCTCTCTCTCTCTCTCTCTCTCTCTCTCTCTCTCTCTCTCTCTCTCGATCTTTCCCTGTAGAAATGGGCAGGCTCAAACTGTGTGTTCACTCACGCAGGGGGAGGAAAGCATGAGTGAGCAGGACGAGCTCCCTCTGCCATGCAAGCCATTCATGGATCCCCTCCTCACTAATGCTTTCCTTCCCCTGCATGATCAAACACACAGTTTGAGCCTGTGCATTTCTACAACACTGCATGTCGTAGTTGCAGCTATGGATGGGTTCGTGGGACATGCAGTAAGGGGGAGAGGCAGCGAGCTTTCGCTCACTTCGTCTTTTTCCGTGCGAGTTGACTACGGCTCTTGAGCTACTTGCACTCTTTTTGGCTATCGTTTATTTGATTCGCTCTAAGCCAGGACCCGTATCCAGAACGGCGATTTATTTTAACCCCAATTTATCTCTAAACTCAGACGATTCCAACTGTCTGTTCCGCTTTCCCTTGGCTGGAAACCAGTATATATAGCAAAGCGCAACCTAGGATCCTCTGACAAGCGTACCTTATCTAACCGATCAAGATAACCCGGGGTTAGGGGATAAATCCAGTGTTAAAAAGATAAATCGCCGTTCTGGATACGGGCCCTGGTGTTATCACTGAGAGTTAACTGCGCTGTTGTTGGTTTTTTATTGTCTTGTTCCTTTTGTGGCAACACACTGTTTTTGGCACTTTATTCGCCTCGCTATCGTTATTTTGAGCATGTTCTGCTCCATTTCCACGAATGTTTTGCTTTTTCTCGACTTCCTTCACATGGTCTGGCTATTGAGTGGATACGTTCCGCTCAGTTCATTCAATGACAATTAGCTGACCTTAACCTTTGCCTATCAATGCCATTTTTCAAGCATAGTACTTAGTAGCGTTTGTAGCGACTCGTGCCTTTTTTGGCGGAACGGGGGGATGATTGTGGCAGACTGTTTCATACAGTCGGGTACCGGTTACCCCCCGCGACTCGCTCGATCGCTACATTCTGCTGCGCTTTCGACGGGGGAAAAAGAGCTTGTTTGTTTTGCTATCTTTCAAGTATTCATGCGCAATGTTCGGTCGCGCTCCTTTATCGAGGGGTGGGTGCCTTGATGGAGCGTGGAACTTTCCTCATGAATATTTCGTGCAATCCGTTCCTTATCATCATGAGATGGGAGAGGGTGTAGGACGCATTTAGTCAAACCGCCAGTTCACGCACGTTTTACTTAGCTCTTTGGAGCTCGGGTAATTGCGGTCAGTTCCTCGTGCGATGGAAACGGAATAGCGTGCTTGTAATTAGTTTGCATTGTCTTTGCAAGGGCTTTATAATTTGTTTCAGTTTTCTCTGCTTTTTAGAACCCCCCTTTGCTGCCTCCTCTGTTTGCTTTAATGCTCATGTATTTGATTGGTTTTCCCTTGCAGATTGTGGTTTTTCTGTCTTTCCACTTGTAGGGTGTACTTTATACTTTGTTTTTCCTCTTTTGTAGCAATGCTCTTAGTCTTACTCTTTTGTTTCAACCCATGCGTTGCAGCAACATTTTCTGGTCGTGTGCTGTTGTCTGTAACGTTTTCTCTAGAGCACTCTTTTTGTGCCTTTCCACAAGCCACAGGAATCGCGGAGCCGTCGGCAAAAGCACCGCAGGTCATGGAGTCGGCAAGAGTCTGACTCTGCTCCCTCTGTGTCAGGGAATGGAAAGGGTGTCTCTCAGGAACATCCTAACCAAAACTCCCGGGAAAAGGGGGCCAAGAGGCGCAAGAAGGCACCTGAAGTACCGCTTTCTCAGGAACAGAGGAGGACAACAAGATATGACCAGGACTGCGCTGCGTCGCCAGAAGCGTTCGACCGGAAGGGCGAGGGCTTCGCCAACGACCACACAATCAAGAGCTCCCCTGAGCTCTGAGAGGAAGGAAACTCCCATGGAAGATGTGCTCGCGGGGGGCCCGAGTTTTCTTCCGTCGCCTCAAGCTCACAGTGGCGTAAGACTCTTGAGGCTCTGGACCCGGAAGCTGGAAAGGAAGAAACTTCCCAAACGGGTGCCTCCTGTGGGTTCAGGGTAAGAATTGACCCACCGCGTCTCCCTACGCGAGGGACACCGTTACTTGATTTGCGTTAACTCCAAACTGTTCTTCGTGCTTGATGGCCTTACATAGCCTACAAAGGCTGATAGGCCGTAAAGCACTATCCATCCATCCATCCATACATCTCTCCATCCCAAACGGGTCGGGAGGAGCTCTCGGACCTGTGAGTTCTCCTCCCAGGGTCGTGGTCTTGACTCAACAAGGAGGGTAAGAGCTCCCTGTCAAGTCTAGGCCTCGATAATACAACTGTGCGGTTTTCTTACAAGCTTTGATGTGCCGCACACCTTTACTGACCTTGCAACCCTACAGACAGTGACCTTTTCCGAGTTCCAAGGTCAGGTCTTCGCCAGCCATTATCGATCCAGCTCCGGTGAGAAGCAGGCTCTCGTTCTCACAGAGCGCGAGGGTCGGGGAAAGCTTCGTGCTGTCGCCTCTCTCTGACGCTGGAAAAACAGCTCTAGTGTAGAGTTATGCGGACTCGGAAGCTTCTCGCTCGCCACCCAGTCAGTTACACACAAATATTGTATTTTAAAGTCACTTTTGTATGGTTTGATCAATCTGAGTGAATCGTGGAAGGGCTTGGCTTGTACAAAGCAACGTCTAGCTACATGACGCACGTGCGAGTGGTCAGGACGGCTTGACAGAGTGGGTAAGGATCAGGTTAGCCGTCTAAGAATGGAGTGGCGTTATGCCTTAGAGCGTAGCGTATAGCGTGAGTGATCAAGAGAAACCGATTTTATTCATCAATATTGAGGACTTCGATCTCTCGACGATGGCGTTTTGTCGTCTTCTCTTGCCCAGACTGCGACTCAACGCGTACGCCAGTCATCGGGTCCGCCAGGGTGAGATTGCCGAGTGGTGTTGGCTCGCGCGTTCGTCTTGTTCTTGCCATTCTCTGTCTGTAGGCATCGATATTCTTTTGTCGCCACCTCAGCATTGTAAATGTGATTGTAATTGAACACCTTGTAATTGTGGCACTTTCATTGTTGCTGGGACCACACGGACTGCAGGGTTTGACTGTAAAGTAACAGAGAGACATCTGGTGGATCGATTAGAATGTGCAAGGCAATGGATTTTTCTCGACTCGCTCGTAGTATCGATGTGTTCACGATTCTCGTAGTAACAGATTCGAGGCGTTGTTTGTAACACTTTTGACGGGCTTCGACACCTTCCATTTACAAGAGCTGACGAGAAATCACCGAATGTTGACTTATAAAAAGAATAGAAAACTAATACATTACATTACATATATTACATGTCTCGTGTCTTGCTTGATCTTTCCGCTTTTGGACCTTCAGTTTCCAAATGGCTTCACTGTCTCGTTTCCTGACAAGGAAAAAGAAATTGAAAAAAGAAATGATTATAGGTATGCACGTGCATATGAAAATAAAATGCTAATTTATTCTATACCATCTACTGAACAAATCTAGTTCACGCTGACGACATTATTATATCGATGAGAACATTTCACCAAAAAGGTGGTACAACCATCTCCTTCATAACGTCGACAGATACGGGTTCTCCTAGCTTGCACCAGGAAAGTGGAAAATCTAAGTCCGGTAGTCAGTTTCGAGAAGTTTCATTACTTCACTGCTCACTTCAAAGGGGACACTTCATTCTCAAAGCTCATTTCTGGAGAACTTTCTCACTTAGAAGACTCGCTGCACACTCTCTCTCTCTCTCTCTCTCTCTCTCTCTCTCTCTCTCTCTCTCTCTCTCTCTCTCTCGCCCTCTCTCTCGCCCTCTTACATTTTCAGAACTAATTCTGTATTTCTAGAGGCCCCGAATACACTAGCAGCAACCGAGTTATCTAGAATGACGTGAAATGTCATCATGTAATACTTCCAATTCCAAAACAAACACACTAACTACATCACGTAACTAGGCAACTTGCAATGTTGCGGGAGAGAGGAGGGGAGGAGGAGGACACGTCCCGAATTAGCTGGGAATTTCTACAATAATGACCTCGAACTGTCAGTACTTACAACGTAGGCTTTGAATTGCGTTGAATGTGCATGTGCTTACCTTTCGTTATGATAATTAACTGAGTTTATCAGCTAAATTTGAATACTATGAATTCCCGACCCCCACATGAATAACTACCGTTTCAAAAATGAGACATGCTCATCTGCTTCTGTATTTAAAAGAAAGATTTGCACAATTCGAACGTGTTGTAAAGGAAACTTTTTGGCACTTTCGGGGTAGGTTTTTAATAATGGGAGGATGCATTTCTATGGCATTCACACAACACGGACCCTGGACCTTGTATGTTGTCATTCCCAAAAGAATATAATGAACTTGATAAAACTGCGAACTTTATTCTAATGCACATATGTATGTTGTCTGCTTGCCTGCCTGCCTGTGTGTGTGTGTATGTGTGTGTGTGTGTGTGTGTGTGTGTGTGCGTATGCGCGCATGTGTATATGCAGGTGTTTGTGTGTTCTTGCTTGTGCACGTGCAAATTAATATGTTTGTAGCTTTTATAGTCTCGATTTAATAAACATGTAAATGTAAAAATAAATTATGGTAAAAGTTTTGAATGCCACAAAAAAGGTCTAAAGAATTCACAGTTTTATTTATTCTGAAATAATTGTCTTTAAACTTCGCAAGTCATGAAAGGACCACACACACATTTGTTGAAGTCAGCAACTGGGATATTCTGAATGGTATTCATAATGAGAATAAGCTAGATCTATTAACCACATTCTCTTCGTTGTACACCATTGCAGGACTGGAGTTGGAGGGGCGGGAGGGGGAGGGGGGAGGGGGGAGAGGGGGAGGAGGGAGGGGCAAATGGGATAATTCAGAAGAAGGAAAAAGTGTCCGGGCAAATATTTCTCTTGAGGTTGCCCCACACATTGCCGCCCTGAACAATGGGTAACATATCGTACTTGGCTGACATTTATTGCTATTGCAAGTAGCATGAATATACGGCAACAGCAGAAGAGGTATATGGTTCAGGGACTCTCTCACCAAAATTCTTCTGGCAGTTTATAGGCTGGGTCATGTGACGTAGTATTCATGAGGGCCCTTTAGTTGCACAGTGGATGTGATGTGGCTTGAGACCTGCCAGAGTTGAAAAAGATCATGCTAGAGGAGACAACAAAAGCACTTCTAACGTCGATGTCTACTCGGGTTTGATTTATACCCAAACGTGATCAAGCACGTGCACATGCAAGCACACACATGTACGCACATACATGGAAAAATCTCTCCATCACTGTTGACAGAAGCTCTAGAATTGCGTTGGCCTCATTCAACTCAAGCCCAGGGTGAAGGGGCATCACTGGCTAAGGCTGCTGATTGGCTAATGTCAACCGTCAATCTTCCACTCGGTACAGGTGCATTCCACTGTTTCTCTCTCTGGTCTGTGCAGTCATGGACGCTGTTCATCGCGAGGTGTGCGAGGCGGTGGAGGGGCAGGCTGCGGGTCTGTGGCGCCTGTCCCAGGAGATCTGGAGCCATCCCGAGGAGAACTACCAGGAGCACCACGCTCACCAGATCCTCACAGACTTCCTCCAGCAGGCTGGCTTCAGCGTGGAGCGTTCCTACAAGCTGCCCACTGCCTTCAGGTAGAATAGATATGGCGGTGGTGGTGACAGCAACACCAATAACCGTAGTAGTAGTGATGGTAGGAGTGGAAGAAGTAGAAGTAACCATAGTAGTAATTATGTGTACAAATGACAGCGATAACAGTGTGTTCACTTGACGTACAACTTCTTTTTAAAGACTTGTGTAAAAGGGCAGAAACTATTATAATTATGACCAAGACATAACGGTCATCAACAGGTATGGTATCTTTCGACATTCATAACAGTATTTACTTACATGTAATAGAAACATTCTATTGTCAGCGTCCTCCAGATTAATGATGGCGATTTTGCAGGGCGGAGTTTGGGAGCGGATCAGGACCTAACATTGGCGTACTGTGCGAGTATGACGCACTTCCGGGTATCGGCCACGCATGCGGACACAACCTCATCGCCGAGGTGGGCGTGGCGGCCGCAATCGGGGTCAAGGCCGCTATGGAGAAGGCCGGCAACATCAAAGGCAAGGTAAGCTTCGATTCACTGTACTGAATTTCTCACAGAAACACAAGACATGCATTTGAGAGTGGGGCGCTGACTTGGCTGTTGGACGCGAGTTGTCCTTTCAAGGGTCAAGAGTGATATGACGCAATGGAGTTTTATGCCTAACCCCACCCACTTGACAAAGTTTGACCAATGTGTATGTGTGTGGCACACCAAGAATTAACATACTCGAACTTCTTTGCATAAATGAGATACCACTAATGAGCAAGATCTTGATTATCATCAATAGAAAAGTGCGTTCAGTGGTCATGCATTGTGTAAAGAGTAAATTCCATTCCTTCGGACTTAGTGTTGACAGCTGATCTTATAGGTTGAAAGGGTTAAGAAATGCTCAGCTACGTGTTAAAAAATTTCCTATGGGACATTCTCATTAACGTACCCTGCAGGAGTTATCTTCGGCGCTCTCTGTCGAAAAACAACGCGTTAAGTAGAATCACCTAGTTCCGGTCGATTCTCGAAGCGTCTGCACTGAATAGATATTTGCTAGATCGCTCAAAGTACATGCATGTGGGGGTGGAAAACAGTACTGTGTCATGTAAAGCTCGAATGAGAAGCAGCAGATAACTGTTTAGTTCTGGCATGAATTGACAATTTCGTTTCCTTGGTCTGGCGAGGACCGAAAATTCACTATCAAATCGAGTCGAGTGATCAACTTGCCTGCACGGCGTAATGTATAGCCTTTAGGCCTAACTTGTAAGATCGGGTCGATAATGACAAGAAAATGGCATTAAAACACACAAAAAGTTTCATTACAACTAAAATCACCGATTATATTAATAAGTGACTATTTTTACACTTACAGCTAGTACTCAAACTTTACAACGCAAACAAAACACACCTGCGGGGAGTGTCGTGGTCTCGCAATCGCATCAAAACTCGATGCACGAGTGATCGTTTCACTATCTGATACGACATGGTATTCCAGCAAACAAGCAACTACTGCAACTTCATGAAGTTATTGAAATCTCAAAGTGTGATGTCAGACATCGATTGACCGATCGAATTCGACTGCAGCTGCCGGTTGCGTTCTCGAATATTTCGTCTGCACTGAATACTATAGATCGCTCAAAGTATGTGGGGGTGGAAAACAGTACTGTGTCATTTGCCATAACCATCGTGGCAAAATTATTAATGGAAAAGTTGTCAAGCTACATGGCATTCCAGCAAACAAGCAACTACTGCAACTTCATGAAGTTATTGAAATCTCAAAGTGTGATGTCAGACACGATTGACAGATGAGTTGGACTGCAGCTGCCGAATCAAACGTAAGCGCTGCCCCCAAGCTCGTTTAAGTTGCTTGTGATCGTTTCGCTATCTGATCCGACAATAATTACTAAACATTGATATCAAAAGCACTATTGAAAATTTTTGGCGGGTGGTCTACCCCGCACAACTAAAATCTACGGTTAATAATATCATCTCCACAAGCCGAACTACGTGAAGTTATACATTACGCAGATACGAGTGCGCGCAAGTTGATCGACTGGATGATAGTGAATTTTCGGTCCTCGCCAGACCAGGCCGGAAAACGAAATTGTCAATTCAAGCCAGAACTAAACAGTTATCTGCTGCTACTCATTCGAGCTTTACATGAAACATTATATCACACTAGCTCGATCGTCTGCTAGCGTAGTGACTATGGTTCGATCGCGTACGTCTGCTAGCCAGCTATAACTACGTACGGTGAGGTTTGTTTACTTATCTTCTGTGGGTTTTGTGCAGAAAGTATACGTTAAAACAGTCTAATATGACTATTTTCGATTAGTTTTTAATCTAATTAATCTTTTTGCATGCTTTAATTTCATCCTTTTGCCACGATCTAGCGATCATCCCATGAGCTTCTATTTTTACCAGTCTACCGGAACTAGGGGACGTAAAGGGACAAAACTTGGGCTGTATTTCCGTTTCAGAAGTGAGAATGTCCCATGGGGGCACAACCGCGCTATGTTGTCTTGTGCAAAATGAATGTGTAAGAGATCGAGATAAAACTAATGGCGATTTACAAAGTGTTCGCGTAAGTTCACTTCCGCCTTATTTCATTCACATCGGGTACAGTGCCCAATTAGAACACGCCTTAAAGCTCCGCCCATATCAAAATGATGTATTCGATTTGATTCTAATTATTGCACGTAGTTTCAGTGTCGATTCGTTTAACTTCATACCGTTTGCATATCTCCAAATGCATTATAAACATTGTGCATCTGCACTTATATACATGTACTGACGAGATTTGATCCATCGTGGCCGACAACACATGCAGCACCGTACCGTCCCCTGGGAGAGTCGGGTCATGGAGGTGCATGTGGGTGTGGATGGGTGTGGGAGGAAGGATGAGGCAATATGGTTGCGGGTGAGTGGGCAGGTGAACGGGTGGGTGAGTGGATATATAGGGGGGGAAGGGGCGAAAGTCACACTAGTAAAGGTCATAATTGATCAAGAGGGCGGACTTGTGGAGCAGTCCTGTACTGAAGTGAAGATCGAAGGAATGCACACAGGTCCCTCCATTACGCATGTACGTTACAGCTATAGCTACAAGTGCATTGCAGGTGACGGTGCTTGGCACGCCGGCCGAGGAGGGTGGCGGTGGCAAGATTGACCTGATCAGGGCCGGGGCCTTCAAGGACTTGGACGTGGCCATGATGGCCCATCCCTCTCCCTTCACCTTCTCC
>JAWQFJ010000785.1:271854-276854 GCA_034096865.1 Theodoxus fluviatilis | reverse complement strand
ACATAACACATAACATAACGTATAACATAACATATAACACATAACACATAACACAACATAACATAACACAACGTAACTTAACACATAGCATAACAAATAACATAACACATAACATAGCACATAACATAACACATAACATAAAATATACTTTATTCATTTAAACAAGGAAATTGCAATTACAAATCACTGGTAGAATAACAACTAATTAAGTACAATAAAAATATCCTTAAACATCACAGAACGTTATAATCAAGGGATTTTTTATGTATTTATTAGGAAGGTAAAGGCTGCATCCCAAGAGACTGGGATGAGACAGCAGTTGTAGAATAGTCAGAGTTTAAAATGCTTATTGCAGTTGGTATAAAGGATTGCCAGTATCTGTGCGTGTTTTGGGGAGACAACATCTTTGGCTGCAAGATATGGCTCTGGAGTGGAATTCTGTGTGGAGGGGGTGATCTGTGTGGAGGAGGGGATCTGTGTGGAGGGGGTGATCTGTGTGGAGGGGTGATCTGTGTGGAGGGGGTGATCTGTGTGGAGGGGATGATCTGTGTGGAGGGGATGATCTGTGTGGAGGGGATGATCTGTGTGGAGGGGTGATCTGTGTGGAGGGGGTGATCTGTGTGGAGGGGTGATCTGTGTGGAGGGGGTGATCTGTGTGGAGGGGGTGATCTGTGTGGAGGGGGTGATCTGTGTGGAGGGGTGATCTGTGTGGAGGGGTGATCTGTGAGGAGGGGGTGATCTGTGTGGAGGGGGTGATCTGTGTGGAGGGGTGATCTGTGTGGAGGGGGTGATCTGTGTGGAGGGGGTGATCTGTGTGGAGGGGGTGATCTGTGTTACTCAAGATGACATGTGTCTTCTTTTGCACTCGAGTGTAATGGATCTGGCTGAAGGTTTCTATGGGTGTACGATTAATGTGTTAGGCCTTTCTTACAAATTCATTCAGTGTCGGTGTCTTTCTTGCTGATGTTACTTCCCTAACTGCATTTGCTATCACACTACTTATAATTGAAAAGTAGAACGTCTTCAGCAGCTCTCTGTCTACTCCGAACAATCTCAGTAAACACAGGCAAGTAATAAATCCGAGAACCTCTGAGGACAGCGTTGACACACAGTAGTACGATTAACCCTTGTATGCGTCTGTGAGCCAGCATCGGGTTGTAATACTCCCCATGGAGTGGGGTTGGCACTGATATGTAATTGTGCGTCTTATATGTCTGTAACTGTGTTTGTCATCATGTGCCAGTGAAGGATTGATCAAGCGGCCCAGTGATCAGGAGGTAAAGTGTAAAGTTGTTTGAGACCCAGACATGGGTGATAGGTCGCTATATAAAACCCCACCTTTACCTTTGACCTTTACTGCAGGCGGAGTATAGCTACTTGGACAAGGGCTACAGCACCGTCATCAACAACAACACGCTGGTCTCTCTCTACGAGAAGCACGCTGCCACTTTAGGTGTGACGTTTACAGACGATCCCGAGGCCATTGCACACAGTACAGGCTCCACAGACATGGGCAACGTCACCCATCTGGTGCCAGGCATCCACCCCATGTTCTACATCGGCAGCAAGGCAGTCAACCACACGCCTGACTTCACCACAGCGGCAGGTAGGCAGTTCTGTGTTCTGCCACAAAACAGGCAGGTAATTCTGTGTTCTGCCACAAAACAGGTAGGCAATTCTGTGTTCTGCCACAAAACAAGTAGGCAATTCTGTGTTCTGCCACAAAACAAGTAGGTAGTTCTGTGTTCTGCCACAAAACAGGCAGGCAGTTCTGTGTTCTGCCACAAAACAGGCAGGTAATTCTGTGTTCTGCCACAAAACAGGTAGGCAATTCTGTGTTCTGCTGCAAAACAAGTAGGTAGTTCTGTGTTCTGCCACAAAACAGGTAGGCAGTTCTGTGTTCTGCCACAAAACAGGCAGGTAATTCTGTGTTCTGCTGAAAGAACAGGCAGGCAGTTCTGTGTTCTGCCACAAAACATGCAGGTAATTCTGTATTTTGCTGAAAGAACAGGTAGGCAGTTCTGTGTTCTGCTACAAAACAGGTAGGCAATTCGGTGTTCTGCTACAAAACAGGCAGGCAGTTTTGTGTTCTGCCACAAAACAGGTAGGTTATTTGGTGTTATGCCACAAAAAAGGCAGGCAGTTTTGTGTTCTGCCACAAAGCAGGTAGGTTATTTGGTGTTATGCCACAAAAAAGGCAGGCAGTTCTGTGTTCTGCCACAAAACAGGTAGGCAGTTCTGTGTTCTGCCACAAAACAGGTAGGTAATTCGGTGTTCTGCCACAAAATAGGCAGGCAGTTCTGTGTTCTGCCACAAAACAGGCAGGCAGTTCGGTGTTCTGCCACAAAACAGGCAGGCGGTTCTGTGTTTTGCTATAATAAAAGTAGACAATTCTGTGTTCTGCTGCAAGAACAGGTAGGCAGTTCTGTATCTACCGTACAATAAACAGGGAGATAATTCTGTCTTCTGCTACTAAACAGGTAGGCAATTCTGTGTTCTGCTACAAAATAGGTGGGCAGTTCTATGCTCCTTTACAAGGACAGGTGGGCATAAGGGCGCCCGTAACTTCATCATTTGAAAGAGTTTGCATAAGATACAGAGAGAGAGAGAGAGAGAGAGAGAGAGAGAGAGAGAGAGAGAGAGAGAGAGAGAGAGAGGGGGGGGGGGGGGCGGGGCACTTGTGGTGGTGCAGGAGAAAACGTTAGAGGAGGAAGAGCACGAATGGGGGTGAGAGGGAAGATCAGGGGGTCTAGAAGGAGGAACAGGATCAGGAAGAATAGAAACAGAAAGAAAGAACAGGAGGAGGAGGACGAGCAAGATAAAGATGACGATGATAGCAAAGACGATATCCGTGACGACGACGACGGAGAGAATGATGACGACGGCGATGGCGACGAGGTGATAATGGCGGTGGGAAGTCAGCAGTGAAGATACATAATGGAAAAACTGTACTCATAGTCGTGTTTACCAAGTGTACTTCCCTGATTTATCCAGGCGATAGACTGCAAAACATTTTCTTTCTATTTTAGGGTCAAAGGTAGCCCAGCCCTACACGCTGACGCAAGGGAAAGCATTGGCTTTGACTGTCCTTGACCTTCTGCTTGACCCTACCCACCTGGAAAAGGTCAAGGCCGACTTTCTTGCAGACAAGGCCAAGGAAATGTAAAATTACTTACTCCCGCTCAGGCAGGCGTGACGTTCATTGAGCGTGGGTAGAGTTTCTGTTTTAATATACAAAAAGTTCAAATATTTTCATATGCTTAAGTTACAAAATCAACAAATTTATTTGGACAGAAATGTAAACTCACTTTCTCCCGCCAGGCAAGCGTGATTTTCGCTGACTTTTGGCAGAGTTTCTTCTTCCACGTACACATTGTTCAAATATTTTCGAATTGTTCAAATACGAAATCATTAGACAGAGATTTTCCGTTTTGTCGGTTTTCGTTTGCATGATCGTTGAAATGGGGTTCGTGTAAATCTGCTTTTCTGCATATCGACGACGTTGACAGAAGGCAATATGGCGATGCATTAAGATATCATCTAGTCTGAAACACAGTTTTGATAGATAAATGTATTGAGATTCCTTGCGGTTCTTTACACTGTAATTAGCTTCTGTGACATAATGTGTGTCAGCCTCTTTCACTGCATGTTGAAGCTTGTAATACTGCACGTATTTTCCTCGTCTGTTCACTCGCACCAATCACGGGTGGAGTTGAGGCTCAGCGGTGGCTGTTGAATATTCATGAACAAAATCGTCACGAGTTTCCATACTTTCCATGTTTCCGTTGATGCATGTAAAATCACACGTCTCCATTACATGTCCAGGACAACACGTGTTTCAAAAGCATTTAATTCTTCCTGCCTCAAATTACGTGCACGTTCGTAATTTGGCATTCGAAACATTCATGATCTCGTCCTTACAATGCTTTCAATATGTCTCGAATGTGTGTGTAGGCATAAAGGATAATAAACATCGATTTCGCATCGCGACTTCGTAGGCCTACTGTTTTGAAAACTGCAAATTCTCAAATGAAGACATTTGCAGTTATGCTTACAACATTCATGCCATCTCGTGTCCAATTCCCACCAACCCTTACTCCTTTCCCCCCTCCCTCTCTCTGTCAGCGTGTCCATCTGTATAATTATCTGTCTGTCTGTGTGTGTGTGTGTGTGTGTGTGTGTGTATCTGTCTGTCTGTCAGTGTGTCAGTGTGTCCGTCTGTCTGTCTGTGTGTATGTGTGTCTTTCTGCCTGTCTGTCTGCCTGTGTGTCTGTCTGTGTGTCTGTCTGTCTTTGTGTGTGTGTGTGTGTGTGTGTATCTGTCTGTCTGTATGTGTGTCTGTCTGTGTGTCTGTCTGTCTTTGTGTGTATGTGTGTGTACCTGTCTGTCTGTCTGTCAGTGTGTGTGTGTGTGTGTGTGTGTGTGTGTGTGTGTGTGTGTGTGTGTGTGTGTGTGTGTGTCTGTCTGTCTGTGTGTCTGTCTGTCTGCCTGACTGTCAGTGTGTCCGTCTGTATGTCTGTCTGTCTGTCAGTGTGTCCATCTGTTTGTGTCTGTGTGTCTTTCTGCCTGTCTGTCTGTCTGTGTGTCTGTCTGTCTTTGTGTGTGTGTGTGTCTGTCTGTCAGTCTGTGTGTCTGTCTGTGTGTCTGTATGTGTGTCTGTCTGCCTGTCTGTCAGTGTGTCCGTCTGTATGTCTGTCTGTCAGTGTGTCCGTCTGTATGTCTGTCTGTCAGTGTGTCCATCCGTATGTGTGTCTGTGTGTCTTTCTGCCTGTCTTTCTATCTGTGTGTGTGTGTGTGTGTGTGTGTGTGTCTGTCTGTGTGTGTGTGTGTGTGTGTGTGTGTCTGTCTGTCTGTCAGTGTGTCCGTCTGTGTGTGCGTCTGTGTGTGTGTCTTTGTGTGTCTGTCTGTCTATCTGTGTGTCTGTGTGTGTATGTACGTCTGTCTGTCTGTCTGCCTGTCTGTCAGTGTGTCCGTCTGTGTGTCCGTCTGTGAGTCCGTCT
>JAWQFJ010000785.1:251854-256854 GCA_034096865.1 Theodoxus fluviatilis | reverse complement strand
CACTGGCTTCGTTGGTAGGAGGATTGAAGTAGGTCTGGACTACTCGTCAGGATCTGATCGAATGTCTTCAGTGGAACAATCCCCTCTGCAGCAAGCTAGGGTTCCACACTCGAGCCTCACGCTCGCTGCCTTGAGCACGAACCTGCAAGAGAGAAAAGCCGACTTTACTCGAAGTCCGTCCTCGCGGGGCGGTCAGCTAGCGGCAGAAGCGTGGTCGAGCTGAACGCATTCCGGCAATCTGGGGTAAACATGCAGGACCTTCACGCAGAGTTGGGGAATTCACAAGAGCTATGGCCTGCTACCTCGTGGTCGAGTGGAGCCTCGGTGCCCATGGACCAGCGGGACGACAAGCGGATCAATGGGAGCGAGCAAGCAGTGGCCTCCCCTGTTCAGAATACGAGCGCTGCAGCTACTTCCTAACCCGAGTTGACATGGCACAAGCTACCAGCTTGCCAGGCTGTGCAGAGAGTTTCGCGCGACTCACGTGGTATGCATTCAGTTGCACGGTGTGCATTCAGTCACTACATGATGTCTGCACTGGGGCGTGAACAGTGCTGTAAGGCCGCCGAGTCAATCACTGCTAGGGTCTTGCTAGTCATATGAGTGCGAGTCCAAAGCTCGCATGCATTCAGAGGGAGACGGCAGGTGGTGCAATTTTAGCAAAGACAGAGCGAAACTGAAAGCAGGACACTGGCGGAGGGTACACGATCGCACAAAGAATAGGGGGTTTGATAACCGAAAAATAAGGTGAATTTACTTATCGAGCGCCACCCTGTATTTCTCAGAAAACCAGCTCTGCTACCTCGAATGAGAAACGTCTCCTTCGGATGAAAGCTCAGCTCGATCCATGTTATATTAGCTGAAATGGTCGCTATGGGCAACATTTCCGGACACTGTACCCGGGGTATTCTGTCCGATAATTTATGAGCTTTTTAAAGCCACACCACCTTCATTTGATTTTCGTTTTTTGGCACCAAAGTCATCTTCATCCATGCACAAACCATCCCATAAAAAATGAAACTTATAAATTTTACCGAAGTATTTCAAAATCATTTTTAATAAATCGGACAGAGTACCCCGGGTACAGTGTCCGGAAATGTTGCCCATAACGACCAATTCAGCGTCACATTACAGTCCGCTCTCCAGAAAGCTGGACGTACTTTTAAATATCTGGTCTCGCAATTAACGCGTCTGTCAGTCTGTTTTTGAGTTTGTCCTCGTGCCTATATGTCTTTGTTAGTCTGTACATCTCTCAATTAATGTGTCTGTCAAAATATTTTAAAGTTTGTCTATGTCTTTGTCTGCCTGTCTGCATGCCTGTGCGCGCGCGCGCGCGTGTGTATGCGTGTGTCTGTCTGTGTGTTTTCACCTGTGTCTGTACGTGTTTTATCTGTCAGTCTGTCATTTAGTCCGTGTGCCTGTCTGTCTGTGTGTTTGCAATCGTCCGTGTGTCCGTCAGTGTCTGTAATCTGTCTTTCTTCCTCCGTCTGTTCGTCCAGCTGTCTGTCTGCCAGTGTGTAGTGTGTGTGTGTGCGTGCATGCATGCGTGTGAGCGCGCGCACGCATGGTGTTGTGCGCGCGTGCGTGTGTGTGCGTGTGTGCTTGTGTGAGTAGGCTATGAGACTGCGCGTGCGTACGTGTGTGTATCTATGCCTATACCTATAAATTACTTATCTATGTCTCCCTGACTCTATCACTCAATGCCTCAGAGTGACTCTCGAAGCACGGGCCCAAATGCGTCGCAGTGTGTCGAAGCAGTAAGCTTGCTATCAGACCCTGTCTATAAGTGGTAGCAGCTAGTGGAATCAAGGTCACCCCTCTGTAGAAGCAGCACTTGACCAGCCAATACCCAGCCCGGCACAAGAGTTCAGTAGGTCATCAGCCAACAGTCTGAATTGGAGACTCAGTAATCCCTGAGTGTCAACATTTACCGACCACAACACTGTAAGCACCACGTCAACGGTGAATACATGATGCAGTGATACGATGTAGTGCTACACCATGAGGCGAGGCGCAATTATTGAAACCGATTACATGTATACATTCTCATGTGGTTTGTTTGACACAGGCCTCGTGCTTGGGCCCATGGAAACCCAAAACTCAACGAATATCGTGCCATGTCGTATAACAGGGCAGACACACACGCGCTTGCAAATACTCTCAAAGAAACACACACACAACACACACACGCGCGCGCGCAAGAGCACGTACACACACTCACACAGACACAAACACACAAACATATACATATGCAGAGAGAGAGAGAGAGAGAGAGAGAGAGAGAGAGAGAGAGAGAGAGAGAGAGGGAGGGAGAGAGAGAGAGAGAGAGAGAGAGAGAGAGAGAGAGAGAGAGAGAGAGAGAGAGGGGGAGGGAGGGAGGGAGGGAGGGAGGGAGAGAGAGAGAGAGAGAGAGAGAGAGAGAGAGAGAGAGAGAGAGAGAGAGAGAGAGAGAGAGAGAGAGAGAGAGAGAGTATGCGTGGAAAACTCGAGAACTTTCCATCTTAAACACATCTCGTAGTAGAACGTGGAATCTCAGGCATTTACGTCCTGCTTCTCAGCTCAATATTTCGCTGAGAGGAAAGGAAAGAAGAAAAGAAGAAGAAAAGAAGAAGAAAAGAAGAAGAAGAAGAAGAAGAAGAAGAAGAAGAAGAAGAAGGAGGAGGAGGAGGAGGAGGAGGAGGAGGAGGAGGAAGGAGGAGGAGCAGGAGGAGGAGGGAGGAGGAGGAGGAGGAGGAGGGAGGAGGGAGGAGGGAGGAGGGAGGGAGGAGGAGGAGGAGGAGGAGGAGGAGGAGGAGGAGGAGGAGGAGGAGGAGGAGGAGGAGGAGGAGGAGGAGGAGGAGGAGAAGGAGGAGGAGGAGGAGAGAAGGAGGAGGAGGAGGAGGAGGAGGAGGAGGAGGAGGAGGAGGAGGAGGAGGAGGAGGAGGAGGAGGAGGAGGAGGAGGAGGAGGAGGAGGAGGAGGAGGAGGAGGAGGAGGAGGAGGAGGAAGAAGAAGAAGAAGAAGAAGAAGAAGAAGAACAACAACAACAACAACAACAACAACAACAACAATAACCAGAGCATATATATATATTTGGGGGGATACAGATTAACACCTTCAGAACTACCCAGCAATGATTCAAATTTCAGCGGAAAGCAGGCATAGTATAATCATTATTCTCGAACGTAATTAGGATGGCTCTTGTGGCAAGTTTTTCCACGCAAAAGTCACACTGGGCATCTTGTTACTGTGAGGGGAAGTCTGATGGCGTACTGCATCGTGCTCTGGGGCAAGCAACTCGAAGATGAGTAACTGTGAGGTATCGACCATTAAATCAATCTTGCGTGACGAACGATCGAGGTTGCAGTGTTCCAGAAACTTCGATCGCGAGTTCAAGTTTGATGCATTCTGCGGTACGCCAACGTTTACAAGCGATTTTGTCTACGTGCAGAAGCGGGCAAAGTTTTCACAGGAAATTGAAGGGCATGTAACTAAGTTTTGACAAAAAAGACGTGGACAATTGTAGGCTACCGCAGTTACTATAGTTTCACAAAGGCTGGTGCCGAGGTCGATTCCGAGAAACCAGTAAAACCCGCTATAACTAGTGAACGAGAGGACACGTAGTTTTGTACGAGGAAAAGTTCGAAACAAGCAAGTAGACAACGCCAACAAAAACGAACTTTGTTTTGACGGAGGTAGGTTTAACGACTAGGTTAGAAAAATGTCCCATCAATAATAGATCGTGGATCGTGTTTAATGTTGATGTTTTCATCAACACGATGCGAATTCAAAGCAGGAGGTTTATAGGTTTCCTGGAATTTGATTTGTTTTGAAAGATTATATCGCAGCGTTTACTTTATCTCATTGAGTTTTGACAAATTATTTTCCTCGTGTTGCATTTACAATTTAACTCATCGTTCATGATGATGTAGTCGATCTATGCACATTGTAACTTACTGAGACCTAGGTAGCCGTCCATAGGCCTACATGAGTTTTGAACATTGAATTCTTTGCAGCATTCGCAGAGACAGTTGGAGGAAGAAATGATCAAAGGAACTGCACGATTGTCTTACCTTTTAAATACAAGGCTCGATTGAGTTCATGTACACAGTATTTCACGGGCGCACTTTCCTCTTGTTTTCTGCTACTGTTACTGTAGGCTTTCAAAGCGATCTGCACAGAGTGCTCGAGGCACGTGGCGAATGCAGTGGCTTGGAGAAAATCACGTATCTGAGCCTCTCGATCAGGCCTGCGGAGCTTTTATAGGCAGCTGTGATGACGCGAGACTTGGGAACTTTGGCCACACACGGGCTTGGGGTTACCCCGAGACTGGTCTTAAATTAGACGCTGAGGTCATCCACCTGATCCGCCGATCTTGATGTATGGAAAGGCGATTTAATCCTCTACTAGTACGACTGCAGTGGTTTTGAACGATAGGTGCTGCGTGAGTGTGGCGGGAAGTCTAATCGATAGATTCCTGGAATAGCGCCAGATACCAATGCATTCAGTCACCGTTCGCTGGCATTGAGCGGCAGACGCTGGTGTGAGTTTTGTAACAATAACGGCCTGTGACCCAAGGGAGAGAACTCGAGAGAGGGTGGGATGCCACTGAATGACTGTTCAACAGACCGTGGTTTACCATATGGATTTCCACTGTATGGAGAAGCAAAGCGGCTACGGTGCTCAGCGATGCGGTCAAAGCGGAGCACGTGCCTACCGCCAAATATGGAAATGCCGTTGCAACCACACCTGTAACCTTGTGTCCGGCTCTATTGCACACGTTACCTGTGGGGATCCAATGGTAGTAATGAGAATACTGTCCGACTAGAATACTTTGCCTGACTCCACCTCGTCACAACGTGTGATTATGAGTTCGAGCACTGAATGCAAAACCCATGACAAAAAGCGTGGGCACCGATAACGTTCTTGTTTAGGCGCGAGTTCGTGTGACTGTGAAAGAAGTTTATATCTGAAAAAGCAAAATAACGGAGCTAATTATAGTAAGGAAGTGTAGGCGGTTGG
>JAWQFJ010000785.1:228616-246832 GCA_034096865.1 Theodoxus fluviatilis | reverse complement strand
ATAAAGTCTGTAGGACCTCCAGTAAACCTGGAGGGATAAAGGCCTCGCAGCCTAAGACATCTGAGGACATATCTATCTAAATTAATTCTCCTATAAACTGTCCTCGCAAATGACGTCACGTTATTGATGACGTCGCACATGTTGGAATTTCGCCATCCCCAGGTGTTTCGAAATTCGTCCTGGCATATAGGATCGAAATTGTACTTGCAAATGACGTCATGCTATTAATGACGTCAAATTTGGCTTTTCCGTCAATTGTCATTTCAATAATTTTTAGAGAGGTGCTTCGATTATACGACCTTAAAAAAAACACTTTCTCTTCAAGCCTCGATTCTGAAAATTTGATACATTCAATCGGACCTAACTTCCAGTTAGTGTGCAAAATCTCAAGGAAATCCGTCCAGTAGTTTTTGAGATATAAGCCGTGGAGACGGGACAGACAGACAGACACACACACACACAGACAGACAGACAGATAAAGTCTGTAGGACCTCCAGTAAACCTGGAGGGATAAAGTCTGTAGGACCTCCAGTAAACCTGGAGGGATAAAGTATCATTTCTTTTGAGATGTGCACTTCCTCGTTTCAGCAAAAAAACTGATTTTCGTTTTCAGAAATGGCCTCAAGCCCCCAGTTTGGTGCATTTCAAGCGTTGAGGGTGAAAAGGGTCTCTTCACTTCATACCCTTGAAAACTCATCTCCCAGCAGCTCCGGGGCTGTGGCAAGGGCGCCCCGCGGCACGGCGCTGTCTGTCTGAGTGCGGACCACAGCAATCCACTCCAAGAGATGTTATCTCCTGAAGTGGTCACTTCCTCTAGGAACAGCTGCCCTTCGCTCTAACTTCATGTATGCCTGCATCCTGTACCGCCTGCCTCCAGTGTAGCCTGCCTCTTGTACCGCTGGTCTCCTGTACAGCCTGCCTCCTGTACAGCCTGCCTCCTGTACAGCCTGTCACCTGTACAGCCTGCCTCCTGTACAGCCTGCCTCCTGTACAGCCTGTCACCTGTACAGCCTGCCTCCTGTACAGCCTGCCTCCTGTACAGCCTGCCTCCTGTACAGCCTGCCTCCTGTACCGCCTGTCTCCTGTACAGCCTGCCTCTTGTAGAGCCTGTCTCCTGTACAGCCTGCCTCTTGTACCGCCTGCCTCTTGTACAGCCTGCATCCTGTGGAGCCGGCCTCTTGTACAGCCTGTCTCCTGTACAGCCTGCCTCCTGTACAGCCCACCTCCTGTGTAGCCTGTTTCCTGTGCAGCCAGGCTCCTGTACAGCCTGCCTCTTGTACCGCCTGCCTCTTGTACAGCCTGCATCCTGTGTAGCCGGCCTCTTGTACAGCCTGTCTCCTGTACAGCCTGCCTCCTGTACAGCCCACCTCCTGTGTAGCCTGTTTCCTGTGCAGCCAGGCTCCTGTACAGCCTGCCTCCTGTACAGCATACCTCCTGTACAGCCAACCTCCTGTACAGCCTGCCTCTTGCACAGCATGCCTCTTGTTCAGCCTCTTCAGCCTGTCTCTTGCACAGCCTGCCTCTTGCACAGCCTGCCTCTTACGCACGCGCTGAGGTCGCCAGGTTAAAGACAAACAAGCAGCATGTGTGCGAAAGTGATATTTACAGGTACATGGATGCTGACTGGCTGTAAGCCCTGATTTGGTTGACCGGATTGCACCCAGACACAGATCAAGAAGGAGGAGGACGATGAGGGACAAAAGGAGGAGACGACGGAGGAGGAAGAAGGGGAAGAGGAGGAGACAGAGAAGGAGGAGTAGGAGACAAAGGAGGAGAAGGAGAAGGAGGAGGAGGAGGAAGAGGAGGAGGAGGAGGAGGAGGAGGAGGAGGAGGAGGAGGAGGAGGAGGAGGAGGAGGAGGAGGAGGAGGAGGAGGAGGAGGAGGAGGAGGAGGAGGAGGAAAAGGAGGAGGAGGAAAAGGAGGAGGAAAAGGAGGAGGAGGAAAAAGAGGAGGAGGAGGAGGAGGAGGAGGAGGAGGAAGAGAAGGAGGAAGAGGAGGAGGAGGAGGAGAAGGAGGAGGAGCAGGAGGAGGAGAAGGAGGAGGAGAAGGAGCAGGAGGAGGAGAAGGAGGAGGAGAAGGAGCAGGAGGAGGAGGAGGAGAAGGAGCAGGAGGAGGAGAAGGAGGAGGAGAAGGAGCAGGAGGAGGAGGAGGAGGACGAGGAGGAAGACGAGGAGGAGGACGAGGAGGAGGAGGAGGACGAGGACGAGGACGAGGAGGAGGACGAGGACGAGGACGAGGACGAGTGGGAGGAGGAGGAGGGGGAAGAGGAGGAGGAGGAGGACGAGGACGAGGACGAGTGGGAGGAGGAGGAGGGGGAGGAAGAGGAGTGGAAGGAAGACAAGTGGGAGGAAGACAAGTGGGAGGAGGAGGAGGGGGAGGAGGAGGAGGACGAAGACGAGTGGGAGGACGAGGACGAGGACGAGGAGGAGGAGGAGGACGAGGAGGAGGGGAGGAGGAGGAGGTGTAGGAGGAGGAGGAGGAGGAGGAGGAGGAGGAGGAGGAGGAGGAGGAGGAGGAGGAGGAGGAGGAGGAGGAGGAGGAGGAGGAGGAGGACGAGGACGAGGACGAGGAGGAGGAGGAGTTTCTGAGTACCCCAAAACAAAGCATGAGGAAGAGGAAGAGACAGTCCCAAGAGAAAGATAAGCAGTCGTAGGAAGGGAAGAGAGGCAGCGGTTGAAGAATGATAACTTGTATTTGGACTGCACATTTCGGAGGGGAATTTGACTAAACACGCGACTGTCAAGCAAGTTCTCGTGCCTCCACGATTCCATGCACATCTGAGCCGCTCAGGCAGCCTGTGCACTGTAACGGGAGCGAGTTCAAGAGCAAATGAAAATACGCCTTGACGGATGGCCACGCCAGTGCTGTCAGGAGCTGTCTCCACAAACATGGAGTCCATCAGCCAGGTGCCACACAGCCCAGCCACATACTGGGTGTGTGTGTGGACCTCTATCATGCCAGCTTTGATGAATAATGGCCCGCAACTCCAATGTGGACAAAATGATCTGTAGTCCTGTTGAACGAACGTGTAGCCCTGCCATTGCAACACCGAGGACCTGGGCTGCTAAACGGTCCCGTTTTCCTGGGCCAGCCATTGCACCAGCGCAGGAATGAACGGAGAGCTTAGTGCTGTTGTGGCACTTGCAGATAGCCTGGCTGTGGAGAGACGACACGCACTTCCTCCTCGACCACTTCCTCCTCGACCACTGCCTCCTCGACCACTTCCTCCTCGACCACTTCCTCCTCGACCACTGCCGCATCAGCCAGCACAACAACAAGGCGCTGTCATCAAGGCTGACTCACGGTCAGACGTGTCCTTGAACCTCCCTGGATAAGGGCAGGCACGCTCAGCTTGATCCAGCCCCCCCTCACAGCAATTAAACACAAAGCTCCACCTCACAGCAAATAAACAGAAAACTCCACCTTACAGCAAATAAACACAAAGCTCCACCTCACAGCAAATAAACACAAAGCTCCCCCTCACAGCAAATAAACACAAAACTCCCCCTCACAGCAAATAAACACGAAGCTCCACCTCACAGCAAATAAACACAAAGCTCCACCTCACAGCAAATAAACACAAAGCTCCACCTCACAGCAAATAAACACAAAGCTCCACCTCACAGCAAATAAACACAAAACTCCACCTCACAGCAAATAAACACAAAGCTCCACCTCACAGCAAATAAACACAAAGCTCCACCTCACAGCAGGTAAACACAAAGCTCCACCTGACAGCAAATAAACACAAAGCTCCACCTCACAGCAAATAAACACAAAGCTCCACCTCACAGCAATAAACACAAAGCTCCACCCCACAGCAAATAAATACAAAGCTCCACTTCACAGCAAATAAAATGCTCAGATCTAATGGGCATGACTTTGGCTTGTGTTTCTTTCTGTACTTTTTTAATTTAAGAAAACAATAGCATGTGCTTGATTTAAGCAATCTACTCCAACATCGGAAAAGAATTCGGCCAAACGTGCCAACTGATAAAGCTCAAACATGAATGGTAATCACGGTCAGATTTCTTATAATTGTATCAGCTGTCCCATCAAGACACTGGGCAGTGTTTTGTCCCATCAAGACACAGGGCAGTGTTTTGTCCCATCATGCTACAGGGCAGTGTTTTGTCCCATCATGCCACAGGGTAGTGTTTTGTACCATCATGCCACAGGGCAGTGTTTTGTCCCATCAAGACACAGGGCAGTGTTTGTTCCATCATTACACAGGGCAGTGTTTTGTCCCATCAAGACACAGGGCAGTGTTTTGTCTCATCAAGACACAGGGCAGTGTTTTGTCCCATCATGCCACAGGGCAGTGTTTTGTCCCATCAAGACACAGGGCAGTATTGTCCCATCAAGACACAGGGCAGTGTTTTGTCCCATCATGCCACAGGGCAGTATTGTCCCATCATGCCACAGGGCAGTGTTTTGTCCCATCAAGACACAGGGCAGTGTTTTGTCTCATCAAGACACAGGGCAGTGTTTTGTCCCATCATGCTACAGTGCAGTGTGTTGTCCCATCATGACACAGGGTAGTGTTTTGTACCATCATGCCACAGGGCAGTGTTTTGTCCCATCAAGACACAGGGCAGTGTTTTGTCCCATCAAGACACAGGGCAGTGTTTTGTCCCATCAAGACACAGGGCAGTGTTTTGTCCCATCATGCCATAGGGCAGTGTTTTGTCCCATCATGGCACAGGGCAGTGTTTTGTCCCATCATGCCACAGGGCAGTGTTTTGTCCCATCATGCCACAAGGCAGTATTGTCCCATCAAGACACAGGGCAGTGTTTTTTCCCATCATGCCACAGGGCAGTATTGTCCCATCATGCCATAGGGCAGTGTTTTGTCCCATCAAGACACAGGGCAGTGTTTTGTCTCATCAAGACACAGGGCAGTGTTTTGTCCCATCATGCTACAGGGCAGTGTTTTGTCCTATCATGCCACAGGGTAGTGTTTTGTACCATCATGCCACAGGGCAGTGTTTTGTCCCATCAAGACACAGGGCAGTGTTTTGTCCCATCAAGACACAGGGCAGTGTTTTGTCCCATCATGCCATAGAGCAGTGTTTTGTCCCATCAAGACACAGGGCAGTGTTTTGTACCATCATGCCACAGGGCAGTGTTTTGTACCATCATGCCACAGGGCAGTGTTTTGTCCCATCAAGACACAGGGCAGTGTTTTGTCCCATCAAGACACAGGGCAGTGTTTTGTCCCATCAAGACACAGGGCAGTGTTTTGTACCATCATGCCACAGGGCAGTGTTTTGTCCCATCAAGACACAGGGCAGTGTTTTGTCTCATCAAGACACAGGGCAGTGTTTTGTCCCATCATGCCACAGGGCAGTATTGTCCCATCAAGCCACAGGGCAGTGTTTTATCCCATCATGCCACGGGGCAGTGTTTTGTCCCATCAAGACACAGGGCAGTGTTTTGTCCCATCATGCCACGGGGCAGTGTTTAGCGCTAAGGACCCTCCAGGCGACTGACCAGCTAGTGGGCACGACGTTCTTGTCACCGAGACTGAGACGATCCCAACACGCGTCACTCCTACAGGTATGCAGAAACGTCAATGCAAACTGAAGTGGAAATGATTTCGACACAGAGCCCTACCCTCCACTCGCATCTGGAAACCTGGTACAGGTGACGCTGATCAGATGTGCGCAACAAGTCATCCCTTGGATGCAAAAGCTCAATAGATTTGACCAGGCGGCACAGCCTCGAAACAGCGTCCAAAATCAATACCCTGTTGGAAAGTGCTGGAATGTGTGAGAGCATTGTGTAAAATGTGAGAGCATTGTGTAAAATGTGAAAGCATTGTGTAAAATGCGAGAGCATGGTGGAAAATGCGAGAGCACGAAGACAGACAGATAAGAGCGCGAAGACAGGTAAGAGCGCGAAGACGTGTGAGAGCGCGAAGACAGGTAAGAGCGCGAAGACAGGTAAGAGCGCGAAGACAGACAGGTAAGAACGGGAAGACAGGTAAGAGCGCGAAGACGTGTGAGAGCGCGAAGACGTGTGAGAGCGCGAAGACAGACAGGTAAGAGCGCGAAGACAGGTAAGAGCGCGAAGACAGGTAAGAGCGCGATGACAGGTAAGAGCGCGAAGACAGGTAAGAGCGCGAAGACAGACAGGTAAGAACGGGAAGACAGGTAAGAGCGCGAAGACGTGTGAGAGCGCGAAGACAGGTAAGAGCGCGAAGACAGACAGGTAAGAACGGGAAGACAGGTAAGAGCGCGAAGACGTGTGAGAGCGCGAAGACAGGTAAGAGCGCGAAGACAGGCAAGAGCATGAAGACAGGTAATAGCGCGAAGACAGACAGGCAAGAGCGCGAAGACAGACAGGTAAGAGCGCGAAGACAGACAGGTAAGAGCGCGAAGACAGGTAAGAGCGCGAAGACAGGTAAGAGCGCGAAGACAGACAGGTAAGAGCGCGAAGACAGGTAAGAGCGCGAAGACAGACAGGTAAGAGCGCGAAGACAGACAGGTAAGAGCGCGAAGACAGGTAAGAGCGCGAAGACAGACAGGTAAGAGTGCGAAGACAGGTAAGAGTGCAAAGACAGGTAAGAGCACGAAGACGGACAGGTAAGAGCGCGAAGACGGACAGGTAAGAGCGCGAAGACAGACAGGTAAGAGCGCGAGGACAGACAGGCAAGAGCGCGAAGACAGGTAAGAGAGCGAAGACAGACAGGTAAGAGTGCGAAGACAGGTAAGAGCACGAAGACAGGTAAGAGCACGAAGACAGGTAAGAGCGCGAAGACAGGTAAGAGCGCGAAGACAGACTGGTAAGAGCGCGAAGACAGACAGGTAAGAGCGCGAAGACAGGTAAGAGCGCGAAGACAGACAGGTAAGAGCGCGAATACAGACTGGTAAGAGCGCGAAGACAGGTAAGAGTGCAAAGACAGGTAAGAGCACGAAGACGGACAGGTAAGAGCGCGAAGACAGACAGGTAAGAGCGCGAAGACAGGTAAGAGCGCGAAGATAGGTAAGAGCGCGAAGACAGGTAAGAGCGCGAAGACAGACAGGTAAGAGCGCGAAGACATACAGGTAAGAGCGCGAA
This sequence comes from Theodoxus fluviatilis, assembly GCA_034096865.1. Taxonomy (NCBI): domain Eukaryota; kingdom Metazoa; phylum Mollusca; class Gastropoda; order Cycloneritida; family Neritidae; genus Theodoxus; species Theodoxus fluviatilis. The sequence goes on along the minus strand of JAWQFJ010000785.1, from coordinate 239,770 downwards.
GACAGACAGGTAAGAGCGCGAATTCAGGTAAGAGCGCGAAGACAGACAGGTAAGAGCGCGAAGACAGACAGGTAAGAGCATGAAGACAGGTAAGAGCGCGAAGACAGGTAAGAGCGCGAAGATAGGTAAGAGCATGAAGACAGGTAAGAGCGCGAAGGCAGACAGATAAGAGCGCGAAGACAGACAGGTAAGAGCGCGAAGACAGACAGGTAAGAGCGCGAAGACAGGTAAGAGCACGAAGACAGGTAAGAGGATGAAGACAGGTAAGAGCGCGAAGACAGGTAAGAGGATGAAGACAGGTAAGAGCGCGAAGACAGGTAAGAGCGCGAAGACAGACAGGTAAGAGCGCGAAGACGGGTAAGAGTGCGAAGACAGGTAAGAGCGCAAAGACAGGTAAGAGTGCGAAGACAGGTAAGAGCGCGAAGACAGACAGGTAAGAGCATGAAGACAGGTAAGAGCGCGAAGACAGACAGGTAAGAGCGCGAAGACAGACAGGTAAGAGCGCGAAGACAGACAGGTAAGAGTGCGAAGACAGACAGGAAAGAGTGCAAAGACGGGTAAGAGCGCGAAGACAGGTAAGAGCATGAAGACAGGTAAGAGCGCGAAGACAGGTAAGAGCGCGAAGACAGGTAAGAGCGCGAAGACAGACAGGTAAGAGCGCGAAGACAGACAGGTAAGAGCGCGAAGACAGACAGGTAAGAGCGCGAAGACAGGTAAGAGCGCGAAGACAGGTAAGAGCGCGAAGACAGACAGGTAAGAGCGCGAAGACAGGTAAGAGTGCAAAGACAGGTAAGAGCGCGAAGACAGACAGGTAAGAGCGCGAAGACAGGTAAGAGCGCGAAGATAGGTAAGAGCGCGAAGACAGGTAAGAGCGCGAAGACAGACAGGTAAGAGCGCGAAGACAGACAGGTAAGAGCGCGAAGACAGGTAAGAGCGCGAAGACAGACAGGTAAGAGCGCGAAGACAGACAGGTAAGAGCATGAAGACAGGTAAGAGCGCGAAGACAGGTAAGAGCGCGAAGATAGGTAAGAGCATGAAGACAGGTAAGAGCGCGAAGGCAGACAGGTAAGAGCGCGAAGACAGACAGGTAAGAGCGCGAAGACAGACAGGTAAGAGCGCGAAGACAGGTAAGAGTACGAAGACAGGTAAGAGGATGAAGACAGGTAAGAGCGCGAAGACAGGTAAGAGTACGAAGACAGGTAAGAGCATGAAGACAGGTAAGAGCGCGAAGACAGGTAAGAGGATGAAGACAGGTAAGAGCGCGAAGACAGGTAAGAGCGCGAAGACAGACAGGTAAGAGCGCGAAGACGGGTAAGAGCGCGAAGACAGGTAAGAGCATGAAGACGGGTAAGAGTGCGAAGACAGGTAAGAGCGCGAAGACAGACAGGTAAGAGCATGAAGACAGGTAAGAGCGCGAAGACAGGTAAGAGCGCGAAGACAGACAGGTAAGAGCGCGAAGACGGGTAAGAGCGCGAAGACAGGTAAGAGCATGAAGACGGGTAAGAGTGCGAAGACAGGTAAGAGCGCGAAGACAGACAGGTAAGAGCATGAAGACAGGTAAGAGCGCGAAGACAGACAGGTAAGAGCGCGAAGACAGACAGGTAAAAGCGCGAAGACAGACAGGTAAGAGTGCGAAGACAGACAGGAAAGAGTGCAAAGACGGGTAAGAGCGCGAAGACAGGTAAGAGCATGAAGACAGGTAAGAGCATGAAGACAGGTAAGAGCGCGAAGACAGACAGGTAAGAGTGCGAAGACGGGTAAGAGTGCGAAGACAGGTAAGAGCGCGAAGACAGACAGGTAAGAGCGCGAAGACAGACAGGTAAAAGCGCGAAGACAGACAGGTAAGAGTGCGAAGACAGACAGGAAAGAGTGCAAAGACGGGTAAGAGCGCGAAGACAGGTAAGAGCATGAAGACAGGTAAGAGCGCGAAGACAGGTAAGAGCGCGAAGACAGGTAAGAGCGCGAAGACAGGTAAGAGCGCGAAGACAGACAGGTAAGAGCGCGAAGACAGACAGGTAAGAGCGCGAAGACAGACAGGTAAGAGTGCGAAGACAGGTAAGAGCATGAAGACAGGTAAGAGCGCGAAGACAGGTAAGAGCGCGAAGACAGACAGGTAAGAGCGCGAAGACAGTTAAGAGCGCGAAGACAGGTAAGAGCGCGAAGACAGACAGGTAAGAGCGCGAAGACAGACAGGTAAGAGCGCGAAGACAGACAGGTAAGAGCGCGAAGACAGGTAAGAGCGCGAAGACAGGTAAGAGCGCGAAGACAGGTAAGAGCGCGAAGACAGGTAAGAGCGCGAAGACAGGTAAGAGCGCGAAGACAGACAGGTAAGAGTGCCAAGACAGGTAAGAGCTCGAAGACAGACAGGTAAGAGGGCGAAGACAGGTAAGAGCACGAAGACAGGTAAGAGCGCGAAGACAGGTAAGAGCGCGAAGACAGGTAAGAGCGCGAAGACAGGTAAGAGCGCGAAGACAGACAGGTAAGAGTGCCAAGACAGGTTAGAGCTCGAAGACAGACAGGTAAGAGTGCGAAGACAGGTAAGAGCACGAAGACAGGTAAGAGTGCGAAGACAGGTAAGAGCGCGAAGACAGACAGGTAAGAGTGCGAAGACAGGTAAGAGCGCGAAGACAGGTAAGAGCATGAAGACAGGTAAGAGCATGAAGACAGGTAAGAGCGCGAAGACAGGTAAGAGTGCGAAGACAGGTAAGAGCCCGAGGAAAGCGGGCAGGTGACAGCGAACAACAGTGCAAGTCCTCCTTTATAAGGAGCGGTCGAGTCCACTACTGGTTTTGTGCTGAAGTGGACCCCAGAGCGAACACGACAACAGTAGAAGAACACGCGTGAGAGCGCGGATAACAACAATCGTGTCCTCACGGGATCGAGCCCCGAGAGTGAAGTGCATTATGGTGTTGCTGTGAACTGATTGTATCCCTGTCAATCCACCAGTGCACGACTAAAGGTTCTTCGAAAATGACTACCGGGTTCAGACCTCGAGTTTCCGGGCGAAAGCCAGGAGAACCCTCGTATCTACATCGACGTTGCCTAGGAAACAGTCGCAACACGCCCTGTTGCACGGCAGACCAAATGTGAAGGCAGGAGGTGTTACCTCCAGCGATCACAACAAATCACTCGTGCGGCACTTCACTTCGTGTCAGCAGAGGTGGCCGCTTGGACAACCGTTGCTTCGAGAAAGATGCCTTTGACGCCTTTGAAAATGGAGGTGCATGTAGTCAGTGATGCTGCTGTTTTGTCCACATATGGGTTTGTGTCATGTGGACAAGAAGTCTCATTTGGCTAAAATCCGAATTGCAACTTTCATCGATCCATTCAATTGTTCCTTCCTCTCCGAATCGACACGCCTATTGAAAGGCGACATCAAACCTAGAATGCAGCCGGAAGGTGTCTGGTTTGCACTCAACGGCCGCCATGGTGCTGGAAGCAGGGCTGGCTAGAGGGAAGGATGCGCTGGGCTCCTCCAGACGACACGGACTCTGTTGTAGACAGAGGGACATGTCGGGGCTTGACCTTTCAGCACCAATGGAAGAAGTACATCTTCGTGTTCACATATCTGAATCCCCACAGTGGCCCCCTGTGGGTTGGGGGTAAGAACTGACCCCCTGTGGGTTGGGGGTAAGAACTGACCCCCTGTGGGTTGGGGGTAAGAACTGACCCCCTGTGGGTTGGGGGTAAGAACTGACCCCCTGTGGGTTGGGGGTAAGAACTGACCCCCTGTGGGTTGGGGGTAAGAACTGACCCCCTGTGGATTGGGGGTAAGAACTGACCCCCTGTGGGTTGGGGGTAAGAACTGACCCCCTGTGGGTTGGGGGTAAGCACTGACCCCCTGTGGGTTGGGGGTAAGAACTGACCCCCTGTGGGTTGGGGGTAAGCACTGACCCCCTGTGGGTTGGGGGTAAGCACTGACCCCCTGTGGGTTGGGGGTAAGAACTGACCCCCTGTGGGTTGGGGGTAAGAACTGACCCCTGTGGGTTGGGGGTAAGAACTGACCCCTGTGGGTTGGGGGTAAGAACTGACACACCGCGTCTCCCTACGCGTTTCGTAAGAGGCAAATAACTAGGGACATCGAGACGACTTTCTCTTATCCTAACCAACTCTAACGATTTGTCGTGATCAATGGCCTCACATGACCTACGAAGGCTAGCAGGCCGTAACCTCCACACCGCCATCGCCCACAGCAAAGACACTGTGTAACCTGATGTTCATCGAAACAGTGAACGCGTCTCACGTTTACAGATCTGTGTACAGATCTGCGCCAGTCCGTCGAAGCAGAGCAGAGATCTGTGTCGAGTGAGGGCTATACCGCTGTCGTCAGTAGTATGTCTATTTTGCAGCTATACACAGCTTTATGCAGCTATGTCGAAATAGGATTTTTATCGCTGTCGTTAATGGTCTGTTTAGCAGCTGTACATCAACTTGATGCAGTAATGTCGAATTAGGGTTATACCGCTGTCGTAAATGGTCTACTTTGCAGCTAAACTTGATGCAGCTATGTCAAATTAAGGTTTTATAGCTGTCGTAAATGGCCTATTTTGCACCTGTTCTTCAACTTGATGCAGGTGGTGGGGTTAGAAAAAAAGTACGTGGCTGATGGAGATTTCGAACTGTGTGCAGGAAGACAGGAACTAGCGTCTTCGATATGTAGGAAAGTATCTTGCTTAACGAGATGCCTAAGTTGCTCTTCTACGTGTATTTGCGGCGTGCGTGCGTGGCTGGGTGCGTAGGTGTGCACGCGCGCGTGTGCATGTTTGTGTGCTTGGTTTGTGTGTGTGAGATACATGTATGCACGCGTGTGTGTGTGTCTCTAACCTGTGCATGGAATTTAATGTTTGCGTGCGTATTAAGTTTATACGTTTGTGTGCGTGTGTATTTGGCCTTACTTCATGGTGGCCAATGTTGCGTACAGCGACCAGGAACGACAGTCACTCCGCCGTCAACACTCCACGTTTTTTTTCTTTTCTCTCTCTGTCTCTGTCTCTCTCTCTCTCTCTCTCTCTCTCTCTCTCTCTCTCTCTCTCTCTCTCTCTCTCTCTCTCTCTCTCTCTCTCTCTCTCTCTCTCTCTCTTTCTCTCTCTCCTCACTCCCACGTTTGTCAGGAAAACGCGCCATGAAGACCGTCCTGTGCTCGGCTGTGGATCGGCCTTGCTCTTTTCATGCGCTTTCCTCCAGCCATGTGACTCGTGCATGCGAGGATTGAAACAGGGGTGTAAAATGAGTCCGATACTTTTTTTATCTTTTAGTGAACTATGTTGCCAAGATTGTGATTAAGCATGGGAAGCATGGCATACAGCTTATGCCTGACTCTACGGTCATATATCTGTTGTTGTTCGGGGATGACATTGTTCTTATCTCGGACACAGTTGTGGGTCTGCAAAACCAACTAAATCATCTCAAAGAAAGTTCTGACACAGTTGGTCTTCATACAAATAAACAAAAAACAAAAATAATTTACTTCAGAAATGGTGGTTAGGCCTATTTAGCGAGCCATGAGAAGTGGTATTTGGGTACAGAGAAAATTGAGACTGTCAATGAATACAGATATCTTGTATGTAATGTATGTAAGTCATTTATAGAGGAATGTCTTTAGGCCTCTTTTGAAGCTGGACAGAGATGGGGCAGCTCTGAGTGGTTCTGGGAGAGAGTTCCACAGCCTCGGGGCGGTATAGCAACAAAAGCTCTGTCTCCCCATTTTTTGGACTTAACTTGGGCACATCTGAGGAGAACACTATGGGCCGATCTGAGATCGCGGGCTGGTTTATACAGATTGACCAGGCCACATAGGTACGATGGCATATTTTCCTCTTTGAGACATTTGTAGACGAGCGTGCAGATCTTGAAGACAACTCGCTTGTGGACAGGTAGCCAGTGCAGATCTTTGAGTACTGGGCCGATGTGTTCCGTCTTCTTCACTCTTTTCACCATTCTGGCGGCACAGTTCTGTATACGTTGAAGCTTGCAGAGTGTCTTTTTGGGGAGGCCCTGTAGTACAGAATTGCAGTAATCCAATCTGCCAATTATCAGTGCATGAACCACTTTCTTTGTGGCTTCCTCTGATAAAACCTTTCGAATTTGGCCCACTCTATGGAGATGATGGATGCAGGATCGGCAGACTGAAGTGACATGGTCGGTGAGCTCTAACTTTCTATGAAAGACAACACCAAGGTTACGGGACGATTCTTGGAGCATTGTTTACCTCGAGACTGCCCGTCAGTATGTTACAGTCTGATCTTGTATGTAGAGCAAAAGCAGGTATGATCCAACTGACAAAATGCTTACGAAGATTGGAAAATATTTCACCGGATGTGTACTTCAGAATGTTTACTACGCAGATACAGCCTATACTTTTGTATACATCAGAGCTATGGGGCCTATTTAGCTGTTCGATAGTGGAATCTGTACATCTACAAGCCATTACAATATTTCTTAATGTTCCTTCGCAAGCTCCTAACTTGATGATGTATGGTGAAACTGGAAGATATCCACTGTACATCAATGCAACGCTACGTGTTATTAAATTTTGGTTACGTGTGTTAAAGATGGATGCTACTCGTTACCCTTACAAAGTTTAAAAGATGATGCTTCACTCAGGCAATTACGATAATTGGGTAGACAAAATAAAAGAAGTATTGTACAGATATGGATTTGCGGATGTATGGTGTAGTCAGAATGTGCAAAACGAGCCGAAGTTTTTGTTAGAGATCAGAAAGCGCCTTATCATTGAATACAGAAATGTATGGACAAATTCATTAAGGGAGTGGTAGATACGAGTTCTACAGATCCTTCAAGACGGACTGGATGAGAGAAAAGTATTTGTATATATTGGATAAAAAAGTTTTCCGAGATGTGTATGTCCATTTTAGGACATGGTTTAGCAACTTGTTCACTCACAAGTATAGATTTGCAAAAGAGGGGTCTGATAATGCTTATCTATGTCCAGCTTGCTATGAAGATGACGAAAGTGAAATGCATTTGTTGTTTGAATGTCCTGTCTATGAGGCTCTGCGACGAATGTACTTTTCCAAGTTGGTGACGAATACGAAAGCATGTGATGTTAAGACACTCTTGTCACTGGAAGAGCCAAAAGCAGTACGCACGGTTGCTATGTTTCTGTATTATACGTTTAAGAGAAGACAAGAAGCGATTTGTATTGCGGTGGACGATGAGGCATATTATTTGTAACCAAGTTGTGATGGGCCGGTGGCCTCACAAGAATAAACCATTCGTTCGTTCGTTCTCTCGTGCGTGCCCAATGCCCTGGACTAGAGGAGGTGAGGTACATTTATTTTTCAGTGTGTTTGAAATGCTGCGCATATGCGCCACAAACGAAATAATAGGGATGTGTTGTCCTAAGCAATGACAGAATCCAAGGCTACGACGCCACACGCCAGATTTCAGGCCATGTCTGAAGACGGCACCGTGACCCTTCACTGCAGAGTAGACAAACACGTGGTGCCATCCCAAAATCAGGTTCAGTTCAGTTCAGTCTCTTAACCCTGAGATGGGTTGTTGAGGCACCACTGATGACTTTCGGACAATCTTCCTCCATCGATCTCTATCCTCAGTGGCTCGATGTGAGTTAGCAAAGGTCAAGCCTGTCCACTCTTTGATGTTGTCTTCCCACCTCTTTCTCTGCCTGCCTCTCCTTCTCCCACCTGGTACGGTACCTTGCAGGATGGTCTTGGCCAGCCCACTGCCTCTTGACACGTGACCGTACCACTTCAGCTTTCTGCTTTTCACGATTGAGAGCAGGTCTTCGGACTGTCCAAATGCTCTCCTGATCCTGTTGCTGACTTCCTCATTCGTGACATGGTCTTAATATGAGATGTTCAGAATCTTGCGGTAGCATTTCATTTCCAGGGCTTGTATCCGTCTCTGTAGTTCAGATGTGAGTGTCCAGGACTCGCATGCATACAAGAATACGGAGATGGCCAGCGTGCGCATGAGCCTGATCTTCGACGTGAGAGTGATATTTCTGTCACGCCATATTGGCTTCAACTTTGCCAATGCTGCTGTTGTTTGTGCTATCCTGGACATTATCTCTGGTTTGGACCCTTCATCAGCCACAATAGATCCCAGGTATTTGAAGTTGTTCACAGCTTCCAGTTTTTGGCCCTTCACTCTGATTTCCATTTTGAAACCCCGAGGGTTGTTCGCCATCACCTTGGTCTTCTCGGCACTGATCTCCATGCCATATGTCTGTGAGGTCTTGTCCAGGTGCTCGACAAGACTAGTCAGCTTCTCTTCACTTCCTGCTAATCCATCAATGTCATCAGCAAAACGTAAGTCGGTGATCTTTCTGCCACAGATGCTGATTGATCCTTCGTGGTCTGCTAGGGCATCAGTCATTATCCTTTCGAGGAAGAGGTTGAAGAGTATGGGGGAGAGTAGACAGCCCTGTCTGACTCCGACCGTTGACCTGAACCATTCGCCTGTGGTACCATTGAACAGGACTGCGCTGGTCGCTCTGTCATAGAGATGTTCGACGACTTTGATGATCTTGGAGCTGATGTTGTAGCTTCTCATTGTGGCCCACAGCGCAGCATGCCAGACTCTGCCATATGCTTTCTTAAAGTCTATAAAGACATGGTACAGATCTTGTTGGTGTTGTAGATGTTTCTCACACGGGACTCTCAGATTGAAGATCTGTTCGGTGGTGCACCTACCTGGTCTGAAACCTGCCTGCTCTTCAGCAATGATTTTCTCTGCCTGAGGTTTTAATCTGTTCAGCAGTACTTTCAGCATGACCTTTCTGGGATGGCTGATGAGGCTGATTGCGCGGTAGTTCTGGCACATTTGCAGGTTTCCTTTCTTGGGCAATGTAATCACTAGGGACTGTGTCCACGGGGTTGGCCAATCTCCCGCCTGCCAGATCTTATTGCAGATCTTTGTGAGTGCATCGATCATTGCGTCGCCTCCTGCCTGGTTGAGTTCCCATGGAATGTTGTCAACCCCAGCTGACTTCCCTTTCTTGAGGGACTTAACCGCTGTCTCCACCTCTTCTCGAAGAATTGAGTAGTTGTCCTCCTCGGTAGTCTGAGGACAGTTCAGTACTTTAGGATCTCCTTTGGTGTCATAGTTGTACAGCTCAGAGCAGTACTCAGTCCAGCGTTTCATGATTTCGCGTTCTTCTGTCAGACAAATCCCGCTCTTGTCTTGTATGGTGTTGACCCGCCCTTGTTTGATCGCTGTAAGGTCTTTGATTATCTGGTATGCTTTCTTGGTGTTATTCTTCTGGAGGTTCTCCTCAACTGCATCACATTGCTGTTTGATCCACTCCTCCTTGGCACTCTTCATGGTCTTTTTGACCCTGTTGTTGGCCTTTCTGTACTTACTTGCTCCATCTGCTGTACCCTTCTTTTTCTTCAGTTCCCTTCTCTCATCGCACATTTTCAAAATGTCTGCAGTGACCCATGGTTTCTTTGTTGGGTGTTGTTTTCCTAATAACTGCCCGGCTGTCTCTATCGCTGCCTCATTGAAGATGTTGGTCACTGTGTCGAGGCCCTCTTCGTCACCCAGAACTAAAAGCGGTGCAAACTTCCCTCCAATCATCGCTTTGAAGGACATCAACCTCAGGGTCTTTCAACCTTTCAAGGTCAAATCTAAGCCTGGTACCTTTCTGCTTGCTGAATTTTTTCAGGCTCAGGCGGAAGTTCATCATCAGCAAATCATGGTCGCTTCCAATGTCTGCTCTTGGAAAGCTTCGTGTCTTTGCTGGACTTGAAGCGTTTCTTTACTAAGATGTAATCAATTTGACTGTGGTGCTGTCCAATTGGGTGGTGCCAAGTCCGCCGTCGAGACGTCTTGTGCGGGCCAAGAGTGTTTGCCAGTATACGGTCCTCGTAACTGGCGAACTCCAGGAGTCTCAGGCCTCTGGCGTTGGTATCTGCATCTGTCCCATTTTCAGAGTGTACTATTCTACATATATTATAGGTTTGCTCTGCTATTACTGTGTTAGATATGTACGTTACTGCAAATGAGCCGACGGACTTGTCAACAAAGTTCAAGTGCTCCTCGTGTCAACAGGTTTATTGACAACACCTCATTTTCACAGTGGGCACGTTGACTTTATTGGCCTCCATAAACAGGAATTCAGGTCAGACACCTGCAGGCTGTTAACAGCACTTCCTCGTCAAACAGGCTCAACCGGAACGCGGGATTACCGCGAGATCGGACAAGGTGTTGCAATGACTTCCTGCTGCCTCGGCCTTTCTTGTGTGGTCAACTTTTGGCATGCGCCGATACCGTCATTCGGATCTTTGTCCTCCTCCTCCTCCTCCTCCTCCTCCTCCTCCTCCTCCTCCTCCTCCTCCTCCTCCTCCTCCTCCTCCTCCTCCTCCTCACCACCACCACCACCACCACCACCACCACCACTACTACCACCATTATTACCACCATCATCATCACCACCACCACCATGGAGTAGAGTACACAGTTGAATGCCGGCAGCATGGTGGAGTGTGACAGTAAAAATGCCGGCAGCATGGTGGAGTATGACAGTAGAAATGCCGGCAGCATGGTGGAGTATGACAGTAGAAATGCCGGCAGCATGGTGGAGTGTGGCGGTGGAAATGCCGGAAGCATGGCGGAGTGTGGCAGTGGAAATGCAGGCAGCATGGTGGAGTATGACAGTAGAAATGCCGGCAGCATGGTGGAGTATGACAGTAGAAATGCCGGCAGCATGGTGGAGTGTGGCAGTGGAAATGCCGGCCGCATGGTGGAGTATGACAGTAGAAATGCCGGCAGCATGGTGGAGTATGACAGTAGAAATGCCGGCAGCATGGTGGAGTATGACAGTAGAAATGCCGGCAGCATGGTGGAGTGTGACAGTGGAAATGCCGGCAGCATGGTGGAGTGTGACAGTAGAAATGCCGGCAGCATGGTGGAGTATGACAGTAGAAATGCCGGCAGCATGGTGGAGTGTGACAGTGGAAATGCCGGCAGCATGGTGGAGTGTGGCAGTAAAAATGCCGGCAGCATGGTGGAGTGTGGCAGTGGAAATGCCGGCAGCATGGTGGAGTATGACAGTAGAAATGCCGGCAGCATGGTGGAGTATGACAGTAGAAATGCTGGCAGCATGGTGGAGTGTGACAGTGGAAATGCCGGCAGCATGGTGGAGTGTGACAGTAGAAATGCCGGCAG
>JAWQFJ010000785.1:213616-223616 GCA_034096865.1 Theodoxus fluviatilis | reverse complement strand
GATTGGATGTAGGACACTGCCATGATTGGATGTAGGACACTGCCATGATTGGATGTAGGACACTGCCATGATTGGATGTAGGACACTGCCATGATTGGATGTAGGACACTGCCATGATTGGATGTAGGACACTGCCATGATTGGATGTAGGACACTGCCATGATTGGATGTAGGACACTGCCATGATTGGATGTAGGACACTGCCATGATTGGATGTAGGACACTGCCATGATTGGATGTAGGACACTGCCATGATTGGATGTAGGACACTGCCATGATTGGATGTAGGACACTGCCATGATTGGATGTAGGACACTGCCATGATTGGATGTAGGACACTGCCATGATTGGATGTAGGACACTGCCATGATTGGATGTAGGACACTGCCATGATTGGATGTAGGACACTGCCATGATTGGATGTAGGACACTGCCATGATTGGATGTAGGACACTGCCATGATTGGATGTAGGACACTGCCATGATTGGATGTAGGACACTGCCATGATTGGATGTAGGACACTGCCATGATTGGATGTAGGACACTGCCATGATTGGATGTAGGACACTGCCATGATGGATGTAGGACACTGCCATGATGGGATGTAGGACACTGCCATGATTGGATGTAGGACACTGCCATGATTGGATGTAGGACACTGCCATGATGGGATGTAGGACACTGCCATGATTGGATGTAGGACACTGCCATGATTGGATGTAGGACACTGCCATGATGGGATGTAGGACACTGCCATGATTGGATGTAGGACACTGCCATGATTGGATGTAGGACACTGCCATGATTGGATGTAGGACACTGCCATGATTGGATGTAGGACACTGCCATGATTGGATGTAGGACACTGCCATGATTGGATGTAGGACACTGCCATGATTGGATGTAGGACACTGCCATGATGGGATGTAGGACACTGCCATGATGGATGTAGGACACTGCCATGATTGGATGTAGGACACTGCCATGATTGGATGTAGGACACTGCCATGATGGGATGTAGGACACTGCCATGATGGGATGTAGGACACTGCCATGATTGGATGTAGGACATTGCCATGATTGGATGTAGGACACTGCCATGATTGGATGTAGGACACTGCCATGATGGGATGTAGGACACTGCCATGATGGGATGTAGGACACTGCCATGATTGGATGTAGGACACTGCCATGATGGGATGTAGGACACTGCCATGATGGGATGTAGGACACTGCCATGATGGGATGTAGGACACTGCCATGATGGGATGTAGGACACTGCCATGATGGGATGTAGGACACTGCCATGATGGGATGTAGGACACTGCCATGATTGGATGTAGGACACTGCCATGATTGGATGAAGGACACTGCCATGATGGGATGTAGGACACTGCCATGATGGGATGTAGGACACTGCCATGATGGGATGTAGGACACTGCCATGATGGGATGTAGGACACTGCCATGATTGGATGTAGGACACTGCCATGATTGGATGTAGGACACTGCCATGATTGGATGTAGGACACTGCCATGATGGGATGTAGGACACTGCCATGATGGGATGTAGGACACTGCCATGATTGGATGTAGGACACTGCCATGATTGGATGAAGGACACTGCCATGATTGGATGTAGGACACTGCCATGATGGGATGTAGGACACTGCCATGATTGGATGTAGGACACTGCCATGATTGGATGTAGGAATTGTATTCGCTCGTACCACACGTACCTTCCTCATGACGTCATTACCCTCTGCAATGTACATGTAATGGGACTTTTTCTGTAACTGCCGACAAGAAAAAACAAACAACTCTTTCATGATGCATGCTTCGATCATTCTCTCTTCTCAGACTGCTTGAGTTCCAACATAAGTTGATTTAAATGCACACACAAGAACACACACACACACACACACAGACACACACACATACACACACAAGAACACAAACACACAAGAACACACACACACACACACGCATACAAACACTGTACACACAATGTTACCCACAACAATATGAGACGAGGAAATTCTCAAGCAGCAATCGATTGAGAGGCAAAACAAATTGCGTTTCTTCTACGACTTTCGCAAAGACAAGAAAGCGAATGCGTGTTTACGGCACCGAAAAACAAAATTTCTGGGGGACATGACAACGAGGTGACCGGCAGGGTTGACAGCGAGCGAGGTCACTGCTGTTTGGAGAGTCGCACTTTAATTAAGCAATGGATAGTTTTGGGTCCGTGGACTTCAGTTTCCTCCTGGTCACTCCGTTCCCAGTGAGTTTCTCTCGACCTCCTACGGAAGAGTTCTGCACACAGCAAACAGTGGGCCGAGTCCAGCATTGTGTGACCAGTGTGTGTGCCGTGAAAAACTGTCGTGTCAACACTTCCGCCACAACTAAAGATCTGGTTCGGCAGCTCACGGACAGAAGAGAGGAGATACATTGAGTAACATCTGTTCCAACCGATACTTTTTTCTCACGCGTCCAGTTGCCACACCTCGTAGAAACTCGATTGATCGACCTGGGAAATTACAAATAGCTGACAACGGTAAAACAATGCCCCCCCCCCCCCCCCCCCCCCCCCAAAGTTTAATCGTCAGCGCAACTAAAACAACTTTTCCCCACACTCGCCCTGAAAAAGCTGCATTCCAGAGGATGACGGCCGTGTTGCAAGTGGCAGGGGGTGGCAGGGGTGCCAAGGTCTACAGACGCTTCCAGGCCAGATGCCCAACTCGTGCCACTCCTTTTGTTTTGGGAGGCGCCGTATTTACAAACACGACCACGCGTCATCGGAAGAAACGCATGCATGCGCGCTCCCGTGGACACAGCACACACACGCACAGTGGCATACGCTGCAACTACAAAGCGCAACTCACCTCTTCCGCCATGCGAAAACTACCAGGACAAGCGCAGTCAGGAGCAGGATGATCACCGTAATCGCCTCCATGCTGTCCTTGTGATCTGCCGCGTCCTCGCTCCCTTCGTTCTCACTGCCTCGCAGTCGCACACTATTTTCGTCACCTGCGCCACGGGGCTCGCTCGACGCGAGGGCAAGTGTTGGGAAAGGGGGCGGGCCTGCGGTCGATGATTGACGGACGGGGCCACAGTGGAGGGGACGGGAGTGTAGGGGTGCCAGGTATGGCGCCATGCGTCTGCCTGCCGCGATCGCGGCGTGGAGATCAACAGGCAACAACGAAGCAGTGTTAGCTATGAAAGAAAACGTGTAACGTGAAACGAAAAACGGAAATCCTTATGAACGAACGGTGGTAGCGCGCCGCCGGCCTGAGAATCTCGTGTGCATTCCTCACTGAATGGACTCTTCCGAGCCGGCTGTGGGTCTGACTACTGTGTCTGTAATCATTTACGTTTTGGACTGGCCCTCCCCTCAGTAGGACCTGACTATGAAGGCACGGACGGGCAGCGGGCGAGTACCTGACTTGGTTTGATTGTACACCACCGCCACTGCACCGAGTCAGAGCAAGGAAGGACGAGAAACCGCCATGGGTAAGTCGCCTCTCCCTCCTTTCCCTCCTCCAGCCCGGACCTCTGAGTGAGGATGAGCTGGAATCGGCCCGCGGTGTTCGCGTTTGACTCATCCCCCTTCCCAGAGCGGCGTCTGCAGGCCGGCCTGGAGGAAATCTTCCCGTCAGGTGTGCTGGCGATCGCCGCCACCGACTCCAAATTTTGACCCCTACGTGGAGCCAGTGGCCAGCGGCCAGCTCCCCACCGGCGTGTGGTGGGCAGGCAGCCAGCCCCGTCGGAGGTGAACTATCGTAGTCTCCACACCGCAGATGATATTCAAGATGGCGGGAGGGACTGGACCGCGCGAGAAGCAGGCAGTCCGTTTTAGTCGTGTATTTCTGCTGTGACGGATGCCTAGGGGCAGCGGAGTGACCAGGGCGATAGATAGGACCAGGCCGTATCTGGGGGTCAGGGCTAGGGGATGCCGTTGGCGGGAGTAGCGCTGGAATGCGCTGCCTGGCACGAGCGACCGGCGTAGATGGAGGGAGTAGAGGAGTCTGCTGAGAGCTGGGCGCTCTGTGGGCAGAGCGAGCTGTCAAACAGGCGGCATTGCTGGGTGCCAGCCTCCCAGATCCACGGATGCTTTAGTCGGGTATGATGCATCTGTCTCTGCCGGCTCATTCCGGGTATGACTCACGGCCCAGTCGTATCACTCTGCCGGCGTCCTGGCATAATTCATGAAGTGCCAACGATCCGTTCCACCTGGAGGATGAAAGGGAGAACGACTGAGCTGTTGCCATGAGTGCCACGGACTTCTCCCCGCAGTATCTGTATCTCTCAAACCGATCTCAGCTTTGGTTCCCAACACTGAGTGATGAGTTCATGTAACCCGGTACGCAACACTTGACGATGTGTCGAATGTTCATGTCAGTCCGATTGATTGAGAACAGCCTGACTGCAGGCTGGACCATAGACGATACTAAAAATAGCTAAGAACTGTGTCAGCTGATTGATGAAGGAACGTGCAGGTTGATTTTCTCCTGCACGAGAACAAGAGACAAGTGCAATGGCAGCGTCATTCGGTGTGGATACCCCTGCCGGGTGTGCTGGTTCGCTTTCTGGATAGCGTGAGTCATTGCTGACAAATGCATGACGATGAAATATTGAATGATAATTATTCTCTGTTCCCTTGCTCTCAGAGCTCATCTTTGAAGTGTTGTCAGTTACGCGTCAGTCAGTGTCACGCGTCAGCCGTGGCAGATGTGCTGGCAGCAATGACTCTGGATTCACTCAAGTGACTGAACTCTGCCACAGTCCGGCTCAGCAGTCTGCTGGAGACTGAAGCAGTGACGTGGCCATTCCCAGGCCTTGCAGTAGGCCATAGCACTGTGTTTATTCCCAGGCCTTGCAGTAGGCCACAGCACTGTGTTTATTCCCAGGCCTTGCAGTAGGCCACAGCACTGTGTTTATTCCCAGGCCTTGCAGTAGGCCACAGCACTGTGTTTATTCCCAGGCCTTGCAGTAGGCCACAGCACTGTGTTCCAGTTTCTTGCTGCATCTTTTCCTCTCCAGATCTCACAACTTAAAATGCAAACATTGTATGATGGGTACGAGAGAGTAACTATCCTGATAACAGAGGGTCTACTTCATGGGTACATAAGACACTTCTTACTCATCCCTCATCCAAAGTGCCATCCAAGTTATCACATGTACCTTGAGACATTTCTAGGAAATACACACACTCAATTACACAGGTTTGAATCCAAGTTATCACTTGTACCCTGTTAAATAGGATGTACACACATGTAGTTACACAGGCTTGTATCCAAGTTATCACATGTACCTTATGAAACATCTAGAATGTACACACATCAGGTGAAAGGCTTGGTAGAGTCACTCCGGGGTTTGGTGCTGGGGAAGTGTGTGGCTGGTGTCAGTGTCACTACTGGCACAGTAACTGACTTGCTTCTTTGTGCTGTAAATGATTGTCTCAGTTGAAAGTGAACAAGATTATATTCCACAAATACCTTACCCAATCCATTCATCTAACCAATAGACTCCTACAATTTTTCCAGATGAGCAAACATAATCACGTGTAAAGCCTGTTTATACATGGAGTGATTTTGATCAAGGAGTAAAATGTGAATAATGTGTTCAGCAGCAGTCTACAGGGCTGTACCTCATGAGTTTGTTGTTTATATCCTCCCTCAGTAACTTGTGTGGCCTGTCTGTACAGCCACAAAGGCCAGGAAGGTTTGTTTGCATTGCTGCCATGTAGGGGTTCAGAGGGTGTCAGAATCTGAGTAAGTGGGTCTCATCAGAGGCCGAGCAGAGTGTATGGAGATCCACGCCAATTCATGACTGTTGAGTGTGTCAGTCCTTCTGGTTCTAGAGAGTTGTGCTGTGATTGTGCGATGTCAGCCTGCCTTTCTACTTACAACTCAAACAACCCTCTCCATCCCAGCCAGTCTCAAGGAGCAGTTTCGCCACCTGTTGCCTTGTGGTAGCATTGAACGCTGTGTTTCCTGTGTTTCTCTGTCACCGATAACATCATACTTGGTAGGCTCGCTCTCCATCTTCGGTCAAATCTGTAGCTTTTCTTAGTCTTCTCCCCACCCTTTCCCTCCTACCAGGCCAGCTACTGGAACGTGCACTCTCACTTGTTTCTACACACACACACACACACACACACACACACACACACACACACACACACACACACACACACACACACACACACACACACAAGGACGGACACACACACACACACACACACACACACACACACACACACTCAACAGGATCCCCTCCCTCTCCCCTCTTCCCTTTGTCTCCATTTCCTTTTTCTTTTTGTCCGCCTTTTTGCCATAGGGCAGTAAGTGTTGCCTACTTTCCTCCTTGTGTGCAAGTCAGTCAGCAAGTGTCAGCATGCACTTCAGTGTGTGAGTCATCTGTGTCAGCTGCTATTTCTGTGTCTCTCTGTCTCTCTGTCTCTGTCTCTGTCTCCGTCTCTTTCTCTCTCTCTCTCTCTATCTCTCTCTCTCTCTCTCTCTGTGTCACTCTGTCACTCTCTCTCTCTCCGTCTCTTAGTCGCTTTCTGTCTCTGTCTCTCTGTCTGTCTGTCTCTGTCTCTCTCTGTCTGTCTCTTTGTATCTGTCTTTCTGTCTCTGTCTGTCTATCTGTCTCCGTCCGTCCGTCCGTCAGTCCGTCCGTCCGTCCGTCCGTCTGTCTGTCTGTCTGTCTGTCTGTCTGTCTGTCTGTCTGTCTGTCTGTCTGTCTGTCTGTCTGTCTGTCTGTCTGTCTGTCTGTCTGTCTGTCTGTCTGTCTGTCTGTCTGTCTGTCTGTCTGTCTGTCTGTCTGTCTGTCTGTCTGTCTGTCTGTCTCTCTCTCTCTCTCTCTCTCTCTCTCTCTCTCTCTCTCTTCCTTTAACCCTGTTGTTTCTACTCTATGACACAGCGAAAGACAAGGTATAACACAGGGATACATCAGCAGTCGTCAAGGTACAGTGAAGCGGGACTGGATTGACTCAGGGTTAAGTGAACCTAACGCTGTTTACTGGTGAGCTGCATGTAGATTGCCGGTAAGAGGGGGGCGTGGCTGCCCGTTCATAGAGGTGGACAGGTGAGCTGAGGGAAGTGAGGCAGTGATGGTGTTCCAGTCACCCTTGTTCGTCCAGTTGACCTCTTGCCACGGCAGCGGGGTCACGGCTTGGACGTGTGTACAACGCCTCCCCCGCTGTGCTGGTCGTCCCTGTTTCGGACTTTCTCGGACCTGTCCCAGCCTGCAAGTGATGGAGTGAGGACGGGTGAAATGGATGCCACGAAGAATTCTAGACGAGCTTTTCATCAAGTTCCTAGCAGTTGGGGGGGGGGGGGGGGGGGGGGGGGGGGGCAGGGGGAAGGGGGGGGAGAGGGAGAGAGATGAGATTTTGCTTGTTGAATTTTGTTGCATTGCAATTGATTTTAATGAGCTTTGATGATTAACATTAATTGTTTTAATATATGATAATCGCCTTTCTGATCCACAAAATTATTTCACTAACTTTGCTTGTGTGACATTTTACGAAGTCGGTTTGTTTGTAGACGAGTGTGAGGTAGGGTGAATAAGACATCTTAGTACAGAAACATGGACTTGTTGCAATGGGTCATTGGCCTCCACAGGAAATAGTGGCGTTGCCTCCTCCCTGAAAGCCTGATCAGAACGCGTGGAGGCGAATGTAGACGAGGGTAAGCTCTAGTTCCTACGAGAGTGTTGCGACGTGATGTGAGAGTGGTGTGACGTGGTGTGTGATGTGACGGTAGAGTGATGGGGCGTGATGGGAGAGTGGTGTGACGTGATGGAGCTTGTGATTGTGTGACGTGATGGGAGAGTGATGCGTCGTGATGGGAGAGTGGTGTGACGTGATGGGAGAGATGCGACGTGATGGGAGAGTGGTGTGACGTGATGGGAGAGTGGTGTGACGTGATGGGAGAGTGGTGTGACGTGATGGGAGAGTGGTGTGACGTGATGGGAGAGTGGTGTGACGTGATGGGAGAGTGGTGTGACGTGATGGGAGAGTGGTGTGACGTGATGGAAGAATATGATGTGATGGTAGAGTGATGGGGCGTGATGGGAGAGTAGAGTGATGCGACGTGATGGGAGAGTGGTGTGACGTGATGGGAGAGTGATGCGACGTGATGGGAGAGTGGTGTGACGTGATGGAAGAATATGATGTGATGGTAGAGTGATGGGGCGTGATGGGAGAGTAGTGTGATGCGATGGGAAAGTGGTGTGACGTGATGGGAGAGTGATGTGACGTGATGGGAGAGTGACGTTATGGGAAAGTGGTGTGACGTGATGGGAGAGTGATGTGACGTGATGGGACTTGATGGTGTGACGTAATAGGAGAGTGGTGTGACGTAATGGGAGAGCGGTGTGACGTGATGCGACTTGATGGTGTGACGTAATGGGACTTGATGGTGTGACGTGATAGGAGAGTGGTGTGACGTGATGGGAGAGTAGTGTGACGTGATGGGACGATAGTATGACGTTATGGCACTTGATGGGGTGACGTGATAGGAGAGTAGTGTGACGTGATGGGAGAGTGATGTGACGTTATGGGAGAAGGTCGATGCAGGCACAGGGCGGAGACCTACTTTGGAAGTGGGGCGGTCACGCCTGACTACCCGCTGCGCTCCAGTGGAGACGCTGGGTCAGCCAGGTGCGAGTCATTCGGTGCCAGTCAGCCTACAGCTGTTTTGTGTCTCGGCGCCTGACGTCACACAATGACCGTTGTCTCCGCAGTCTCTGCCTGGTCCTTCGCACCTGGCCTCTAACGCTGTGCATCGTGCAGTCCGCATCTGGCTTCTAACGCTCTGCATGCAGCCCCGTCGTGTTGCCTGGCCAGTTGCTGGGGAGGAGATAGCGCTCTGCTTGCGGTCCGATTCTCGCTGTTTGTCCTGGCTTTGCTGCTCCCCTCGTGTTTATTCGCTAAAGGAGCAACACTGCCATGGTAGCTGTCACGTCGCCTCTGGCCTGGGGGTGCATGCGCCGTGTGCGATGCTGGTGCGTGTGCGATGCGTGTGGGTGTGCGGTGCTGGTGCGTGTGCGGTGCTGGTGCGTGTGCGGTGCATGTGCGATGCTTGTGCGTGTGCGGTGCTGGTGCGTGTGGGGTGCTGGTGCGTGTGCGTGTGCGGTGCGTGTGCGATGCTTGTGCGTGTGCGGTGCTGATGCGTGTGAGTTCTGGCTCATGGCGGCAGTACAAGCGAAGTCGTCCAGTGATGCTTTTAGAAAAGTCGCTCAGAGGTCAATGCTCGACAAAAGGAAAGGAAACGCTTGGTGGTGTCGCTTCATTTTTTGTTTCGTTTGTAAGGAGATAATAAACGACGCCTGTCTTTTGAAGATATTTGAAAGAACATTAAGATACTGTAACTTTTCGACCATTAGCTTAAGTAATCAGCCCATCGACCATCCGATTAGCTAAGCCACTAAAATTAGCTAGCAGCCAATCAATAAGGCGGACAGACAGACAGACTCACGGACGGACAGACAGACACAAACAGGCAGGCATGCATGCATGCAGGAATACATTCAGGCTAGCAGGCAGACAGGCAGGCAGGCAGACAGGCAGGCAGACACATGCAGGCAGATAGACAGGCTGGCAGACAGGCAGACAGGCAGGCAGACAGACAGGCAGACAGACAGAGAGACAGACAGGCAGACAGACAGGCAGACAGACAGACAGACAGGCAGACAGGCAGGCAGACAGGCTGGCAGACAGGATGGCAGACAGGCAGGCAGACAGGCAGACAAGCAGACAGGCAGGCAGGCAGACAGACAGGCAGACAGACAGGCAGACAGACAGACAGGCAGGCAGGCAGGCAGGCAGGCAGGCAGAAAGACAGACAGGCAGACAGGCATGCAGACAGACAGACAGGCAGACAGGCATGCAGACAAACAGACAGACAGGCAGGCAGACAGGCATGCAGACAGACAGACAGGCAGACAGGCAGGCAGGCAGGCAGGCAGAGAGGCAGGCAGGCAGGCAGG
>JAWQFJ010000785.1:203616-208616 GCA_034096865.1 Theodoxus fluviatilis | reverse complement strand
TAGATGTGTACAGTACTGTGTGCAGTAAATACTGTTTTGTGGATGTGAATTCCATGCATTAAAGATAAGTGTCACAATTTATGTATGCAGAGTGATGGCATTTGGTTTTTCCATCCGTTACGCTCTCTCTCCCCCCCCCCCCCTCTCTCTCTCTCTCTCTCTCTCTCTCTCTCTCTCTCTCTCTGTCTCACGCACGCACGCACACACACACACACACACACACACACACACACACACACGCACACGCGCGCACACACACACACACACACACACACACACACACACATGACGTACATGCAAAGTTGTCACACAACTTGTTATCGTCGCAGTTGATACTAAAACTGTCCAAGTTCAGTGACTGTAGAGGTCATAACAGGACATAGACCCGAGCATAGTATTTCAGTCCGCTGTCACCAGCTTACACAGCAAGCTGGATTTGGACCCATCCCGCCAGAGTAAAGACTTTTCCCAGCACGGCTCCGTACAGCGCACTCTGTATTGGGTGTCATGTCCTCCACGGCCACACCTCTTTTACGCCGTCGCACTTTCTGCCGTCATCCGGGTCATCCGATCCGCCTGTGTTTGTGTGTGTGCAGGGCTGACTCACCGTTTGTGCAATTTTGTTGTTGCTAGAAGCGTTCCTCCTTCTGCGTTCTTTGGCGATGAGAAAAAGTCGACAGGAATAGTTTTATTGTGCATGGGCAGTGAGGCAAGACTGAGGCAAGATGTGAGGCAAGACGTGAGGCGAGATGTGAGGCAAGACTGAGGCAAGATGTGAGGCAAGACGTGAGGCGAGACGTGAGGCAAGACGTGAGGCAAGACGTGAGGCAAGACGTGAGGCGAGATGTGAGGCAAGACTGAGGCAAGATGTGAGGCAAGACGTGAGGCGAGACGTGAGGCAAGACTGAGGCAAGACGTGAGGCAAGATGTGAGGCAAGACGTGAGGCGAGACGTGAGGCAAGACTGAGGCAAGACGTGAGGCAAGACGTGAGGCAAGATGTGAGGCAAGACGTGAGGCAAGACGTGAGGCAAGACTTGAGGCAAGATGTGAGGCAAGATGTGAAGCAAGACGTGAGGCGAGACGTGAGGCAAGACGTGAGGCAAAACTGAGGCAAGATGTGAGGCAAAACTGAGGCAAGATGTGAGGCAAGACTGAGGCAAGATGTGAAGCAAGACTGAGGCAAGATGTGAGGCAAGACGTGAGGCAAGACGTGAGGCAAGACGTGAGGCAAGACGTGAGGCAAGACGTGAGGCAAGACGTGAGGCAAGACGTGAGGCAAGACTGAGGCAAGATGTGAGGCAAGACTGAGGCAAGACGTGAGGCAAGATGTGAGGCAAGACGTGAGGCAAGACTTGAGGCAAGATGCGAGGCAAGACTGAGGCAAGATGTGAGGCAAGACTGAGGCAAGACGTGAGGCAAGACGTGAGGCAAGACGTGAGGCAAGATGCGAGGCAAGACGTGAGGCAATACGTGAGGCAAGACGTGAGGCAAGACGTGAGGCGATACGTGAAGCGAGATGTGAGGCGAGACGCTGTCACTGACTAGTCTCTGACAAGTTGTCACTGACACGTGACGTTGTCACCGACTAGTCACTGACAAGTTGTCACTGACAAGTTGTCATTGACATTAGCAGAAATCGTAACTGCAGTTGGTGGTGACAGTGTACATGTACTTACTGTAACTGTAAGCAAAAGCCAATGACTTTGGCCACAGGTGAAGATGTGTCTCACTGTAAAGCAGGATCTGATATGTTAATTGTGTGTCAGTTCAAACACGGGTGAAACACACGCAATGCAGTGTACACAGGATGAATGCACTGGCAGTAACTGGAACGTGCAGTGTCGCAAGCTCAATCTGGACCGGATTTCCCCCGGGTGTTCTGGACATTTTTCTAACCTACTTTGGATTGGGGGTGGGAATAGACCCCCCGCGTCTCCCTCTGGGTTGGGGGTGGGAATAGACCCCCCGCGTCTCCCTGTGGGTTGGGGGTGGGAATAGACCACCGCGTCTCCCTGTGGGTTGGGGTTGAGAATGGACCCACCGCGTCTCCCTGTGGGTTGGGGGTGAGAATAGACCACCGCGTCTCCCTGTGGGTTGGGGGTGAGAATAGACCCCCCGCGTCTCCCTGTGGGTTGGGGGTGAGAATAGACCCCCCGCGTCTCCCTGTGGGTTGGGGGTGAGAATAGACCCCCCGCGTCTCCCTGTGGGTTGGGGGTGAGAATGGACCCCCCGCGTCTCCTTGTGGGTTGGGGGTGAGAATGGACCCACCGCGTCTCCCTGTGGGTTGGGGGTGAGAATAGACCCCCCGCGTCTCCCTGTGGGTTGGGGGTGAGAATAGACCCACCGCGTCTCCCTGTGGGTTGGGGGTGAGAATAGACCCCCGCGTCTCCCTGTGGGTTGGGGGTGAGAATAGACCCCCCGCGTCTCCCTGTGGGTTGGGGTTGAGAATAGACCGCCCGCGTCTCCCTGTGGGTTGGGGGTGAGAATAGACCCACCGCGTCTCCCTGTGGGTTGGGGGTGAGAATTGACCGCCCGCGTCTCCCTGTGGGTTGGGGGTGAGAATAGACCCCCCGCGTCTCCCTGTGGGTTGGGGTGACAATAGCCGTCCCGCGTCTCCCTGTGGGTTGGGGGTGAGAATGGACCCCCCGCGTCTCCCTACGCAAGAGGCGAATAACTAGGGAAACCGTGGCTTGACCTTTCTCTTCCTGTAACATAGTCGCGTCAGTTTCGTGATCAGTGGCCTTAGATAGCCTATAAAGACTGCTATGCCTTAAAACTCCACTCATCCTGACAGATGAAATTGCTGGTGAAATCCTTGCATTGCTTGACCCGATTGCTGATGATGCCTTTGCTGACTGCTGTTTGGACAGACAGGAAATTGCTGGTGAAATCCTTGCATTGCTTGACCCGATTGCTGATGATGCCTTTGCTGACTGCTGTTTGGACAGACAGGAAATTGCTGGTGATATCCTTGCATTGCTTGACCCGATTGCTGATGATGCCTTTGCTGACTGCTGTTTGGACAGACAGGAAATTGCTGGTGAAATCCTTGCATTGCTTGACCCGATTGCTGATGATGCCTTTGCTGATGATGCCTTTGCTGATGATGCCTTTGCTGACTGCTGTTGGGACAGACAGGCCCCACAGCCAGCCACGCATGCTTAGTGTAGGCCAACGAACGGACGAAACGAACGAAATAATTTATTGGTAGGCCATCGGCCCGTACAACGGGCAAAATAGTCGTTAATGTCGTTAATGCACTTTGCTCACACTGGTTGCACTACATTTCATCATATTGTGATTCAGTGCAATGAACGACATAAGATAATATCACATTCAGCACATTGTATTGCAAAAGGATATTCAAAGTTCCATTCTCTCTCTCTCTCTCTCTCTCTCTCTCTCTCTCTCTCTCTCTCTCTCTCTCTCTCTCTCTCTCTCTCTCTCCCTCTCCCTCTCTCCCTCTCTCCCTCTCTCCCTCTCTCCCTCTCTCTGTATAATAGAGGCGTGTGGCTAGCCCACGAATAACATTTTAATCTTCACTTTCTAACATTAATTTGAAATTTTCCATCAATCCTTTTTGTTGGTCAATGATGAGGTATTCAGCTCTGAGAGCTTCATAACTGGGGCAAATAAGTAGAACATGTATTTCATCTTCTGGCACGTCGCTGCATAACTGGCATTTTAGATGATTGTTTTTGTCCTTCGAACGATATCTCATTCTGTTACTTTGGATGTCGCTTACTCCTAGTCTAAACCTTATGTATGCGTTTCTGAAAACTCTTTTGTCTAGTATATGTAAGTATTTCGATAGCTGTAGCTCACTTTTGAACATTCTATAGAGTTCATATCTATCACTGCGATTTATCTTGTCTCTCCATTGTGCGTGATAACAGTCAAACGCTCTTTCCTTGAACGTTTTTATGAATGCGTTGACATTACTTACTCCCTGCGATAACCACACGTCATGAAAGCCATAATCAAAAGGGAGATTCCTGATTTTTTAGGCCCAGTTGTTGTATCCTAATTCATTTTCTGTTAGCAAGAGCTTGTAAGCCTTCTTGGAATACCGGCTTTTAGGTAAGCTCGTCAACCGAAGCCAGTATTTGATACATTTTGTTTTGGCGTTTATGCAAATAGGGAACCGTCCTGTCTCACCATAGACCATGCAGTGAGGCGTATGAATGGACACACTCATACATTTCTTCATTCCAAATGTATGCACCTTTTCAATAGGATCACAAGCCTCTTTTCCCCAAAGCTCTGCACCATATAAAAGAATTAGTGCAGGCATGCTGAGATTGTCAGGGCAACCATTACCATGATACAGTGGTTGGTGCTGTTTTCGTGACGTCATCTATTGATGACTGTTCGCGTTTGTGCTTTCCTGACGTCAGTGTCTCGCCATGACGTCATATAGTGACGATTGCAGTTGGAAAGCCTTGAATCAATGTCAACACAGCAAAGTTATGTATTTGGAATGCAACAGCATGCATTTCTCATGACATGCCATCTTGTAATCCTTCTGATCTAGAGTAGCCCATAACTCAGCTGTCAAGAATAAGTAGTTTCCTACTTGTGCACTTTGCAGACTAAGAGTGATCCATTCATTGTCTGGTGCTTTTCCTCTGCGCACTGTTTGTCTCACTGAGCTGGGATGTATTACCTCTGCCCTTGGAATGACCTGTCACTTTATTTTTGGCCCTGGCGGTGACAGGGGAAAAGCTACCTTGAATTGTACAGGTGTCTGTGTGAGGTGCCGACGACCAGTACATGTGCAGTGTAGACTTTTCAGTCCCCGTGTCGCGTGCATCAGTCCTGGTGTCTGTCTGTGCGGGGTGGATGTCGCCTCTGTCAGACAGGTCTGCTGCTGTGTAGGTAAGGCAGGCTTGGCCTGGTGTCCTGTACGGTACCTGTACTCTGGCACGGACCTGGCCTGGGTAGGCCTGTACTGACTGTTGTACTGACTGTGCTCTCCAGTGTCCTGTGCCTGTACTCC